>JAPYZH010000304.1:0-96047 GCA_030523085.1 Meteorus colon
ACATCTGAGCTAATAGAGGCGCTGCTCATTGCATACGCTCAGCTTCCACTCTCTAGTTGAACAAGTGTCGCTCTCTGATTTTCAGGGTAGGCACTACGGATTTTGTGGGACGCGAAAAATGGACTTATAAGCTTCTATGGGACAGTATTCTTTGCCTATATCGTTACGCCGTTAAATTCTCTACATTATCAGCGCTACCAAAAATTCCTTATGGGTCGATAAGATACAAAATGATTGTACCATGAGTCGGTAACTGGATAAATTAAATTTTTCAAAACTATAGTGTAGTCATATCAGGATGAAAAGCGTATCTATGGACTATACTGTAGCAAATATATATATATACAAGCAATGCATAGAAACGGTGACCAATCACATGAGTTTGTAACGGTAATTGTGATGAATGCAATTTCGAAAAAGCGTCAACTTCAGTTGCCTCTCTGAACACATTTGGTTAGGATTGACTTGCTTCTTTGGGCAATGGAAAAAAGGAATCATTGGACACATTCTGAAGTTTTATATTTTCAATAATCTCATATTTCATGAGTTTTAACAGAATTATATCATTTTGTGTTTAGAGACTGTGGCAGCTTTGAGGTAATTTCTTGCGACTTTATTCATTTATACCATCCATGATGTCTCAACTGCAAACATCAAATTGGCTACATTTATTTCCAATCATCATTTACGTATATATATATAATTATTTATTCTTGTATCAAGTTGTTTATTCGAAGTAGACGAAAAAAGGTATACGCGAAATTTGATGATACAACAAACGAGACAAAATATATTTATGTGGGAAATTGTTTCGTTGGCGTTGTGCATCGTGTTCCCGCGTTTTTGCTGTACCTTCCTACTCCATTCATATGTTGGAGTTATTCTGTAAAGTCTGTATCAACATGGACATTAAATTGTTCTATATTGAAACTTTGTTGGTTATGAATTATTAACTTTTCATTCTATCAACTCGTATGGGTAGTTTTTTTATATATTTTATAATCGCCATCGACCATAACCTCCACTTTAGACTCTCTGGTATTAATGGAGGGGGTAGTTGTTAGAATAATACAATATATATGAATTTGTGATATTTTGTGATGCTCTTTTACTAATTTTGTATTAATTTTGAATAAATCAATGGAATTTTTAGTATCCACAAGAATTGTTACATCGAAGCTCCAGATCGTTGCAAAAATGGCACCAACCAGGGTATCCCAAAGTCAAAATAAACCACCTAATGCAAATGTTATTAAGAATGGAATAATAACAAGAAATCAAAAAGCATTGGCTAGTAATCCTAATGTGAAGCTGGCTGTTGGCACAAAAGATCCCAGATTGAAGCGTAAAGCTGATGCTTCTCCACTCAAAGATAAAACGACAAAACGATCTGCATTAGGAAATATCACTAATGTAAGAATATAATTTCAATTAATTGGGTATTTAAAAAACAGTGCTAATTCTCATAATGAATATTTTTAGGCAATCGGAAAGTCTTTGGGTGTACAGTTGCCAGAGCCAAAGAAGCATGTTAAAAAAGGACAATTACCATCGCAATTAAAACAGCCAGTAATATCTGGGCTCACTCTTCGAAGTAGTGAAAAAATAGTTTTAAGATCTGAAAACATAATACAACCACAAAAACCAAAAGTCATTTCTAAAGTTGCACCAATAAAAGTAACTGCTAAAAAAGTGGAAGAAAGAACGGAAAATGTACAGAAGAAAGTAACGAATCTGCGACGGAGTATTGATACTGAAAAATCAGATGATAGTTCATTGTATGTAAGTGCTCTTGAAGATGTTCCAGAAGGAAGTGCAAAAAGGAATGATAAAGTTCATGAAAAGGTGAGTATTGATAATCTTTTTGTAGTGAGCAAGATAATTATTTATAAATGAGACTATTTGGATTGCTGAGTTTTAGGGTAAAGCATACTCTTTTGTTTACACATAAATTAATTACAGATTGATGAAGAAAAAGAGCCTATTGATGATAATGAGCATGAGGCGAATTCTTCAAATGTAAAAACACTATCGATAGCACAACGTCTCGATGCAACTCCAAAAATTGTGTTACCTTCTGGTGTACAATGGGATTTCGATGGTGAAAATTGGCATGATCCATACCAAGTATCACAATATGCGATGGAAATATTCACCTATCTTAAAGGTCGAGAAAAAAAATTTCCAATAAGTGATTATATGGAACGACAAGTTTGTCTGTCGCGGTGGATGAGATCGCTATTAGTTGATTGGATGGTTGAAGTCCAAGAATCATTCGAATTAAATCATGAGACTTTATACTTGGCTGTTAAATTAGTTGACTTGTATTTATCCAAAGTGACTGTTGGAAAAGAGACATTGCAGTTATTAGGTGCCGCTAGTTTATTCATTGCTAGCAAATTCGACGTAGGGACATATAAAGATTAAATTTCTTTTCATATCATTTCTAACTAATAACTCTCATTGAATATCTTTATATTTGTTGCTTTACAGGAAAGAATCCCTCCAATGGTTGAGGATTTTTTGTACATATGCGATGGTGCTTATACCCAACGTGAACTCATCAGAATGGAGATGAATGTATTGAAAATGGTTGACTTTGATCTTGGAATTCCTTTATCATATCGATTCCTTCGTCGTTATGCGAGGGCGAGTGTTATTCATCATTTCCAACTGTTCATAGTTTCACTATGATAAAGTATTATTATACCCCAATGATTTATCTTCTTTTAAATTTATATTTTTTATTTTACAGTGTGCCAAAGTGTCGATGCCTACATTGACTCTCGCACGTTTCATATTGGAATATTCCTTGATGGATTATTCAACGATAATGTTTAGTGATAGTAAAGTTGCTGCTGCTGCTTTACTTCTTGCATTACAAATGAAAGATCTCGGTGGATGGAGTCCAACACTTGAATATTACACAAGTTATAAAGTTGATGATGTCAGGGATATAATAAATGTACTCAATGAGGGACTTCATCGAACGCATAAAGACGCATTGTCAACTGTTCGTAATAAATACAGTCACAAGTAAGTTCTATATTATTATGAAAGAGCATACAATAGTTGCAGTATTGTTAGCTATTCATTTATAATCGCTTCCCTTCCATTTTTTATCTATTAAATATTTTTACAATTGATTATTTACTGATTCATAATATTCTTTTTCTTTATTTTTTTCATAAAGGATTTTCTTCGAGGTAGCTAAAGTACCATTAAAAGATACATTGAGTATATAGTCAAATGGACGAGTGAGTATGATTTATCTTTAATATGCGAAGTTAATTAAATAACATCCGGACAATACAATTGCAATAGCGATGTATATTTCACTCAGACCAATCACACAATGTCAACTAACTATTGCTTTTGAGATAATGACTTGAATTATGCAAGCATAATGATAATTGACGACAAAAATATCATAAATAACATCAAATTGGAATGATCTGACAGTGAAAAGTATGAAAAACGAAACAAAAAATGGGTGAATGGATTTGTAAAAAAAAACACAAAACGATAATAATGCAATTTGACGAAGAAAACGTAAGTTTGGCGATGGAGATTTTTTTTGATATGAGAATGATAATTAATCAAAAAAGTGAAGATATTGAAATTCATTTTTTTTTTCCAATTATTTATATACATGAAATATTTTTTTTCATCTTTTCTTTTTTATCGCAACTCCATTGTACTCTCCAGTATTTATAAGTTATTTTTATTATTATTATATTCCACTAATTTTTATGTTGAAGAATTCACGTGTTTTAACGCTAAAAATGTATGACAACTTGTCAATCTATTTTGTATAGGAACTTTTTTTTTACTCAACAAAAACCAATCATTACTTACCTTTGTGTACTATGCTATGATAAAAGTAAATGTAATCACAATAGATATATGTGTTATGATTTTATAAATCAAAGGATAAAATTAGGCTTCTCAATTGTCTTGAAGCACAAGTGGTTCGACTGCTTTTTTTTGTGACGCAATTGGTACAATCGTTTCACAGATCAACAGATTCAGTGGCATAAAAAATTGAGGTTTATTAATAATTATTCGAATCTCAGTTATTATTATCACTGAAAGTGTTATCCGATACAAAGGGAATTGATGTAAAAAAAAAGAAATGATATATACAAGTGTGAAACGTACATATCACATATATCAACTTAAAAAAAAACAAAAAGCATTAAATAATCGTGGTTCTCAATCGAAATTATCCATGTGAAAATAAATAAAAATGTACGCAGGAATTATAAATAATTATAATAGCATGATGTTGTAGTCTATTAAAAATTTGATTATATTAATTAATAAAACATGCTGGATTTAATGTTCGCGAATGATCATTGATTGTGTTAATAACTTTGATACTATAAATGAAACGTATGAATAAAACATATCCAGAACAAAGCGAAAATAATTATGAACTCATAGACCTTTTTTTTGGTATTAATTCCATACATGCAGACACATTGTTGACATATCAAATAAAAATTACAACGATTACATTATGTAATATACTTTACTATATCGTTTTTCTTTTATCATATAGCGTAACATTTCAATTTTATATTAATAATAATAATAATAATAATAATTGGGGGATGATAATAATAATAATAAGTGTAGCACCGTTAATCCCGCTTTCGAATCTTGAAATCCTAATCATCATAGTCATGTCTATTGGTATAGGTTCAGTGTGAACATCAGAGTTATTAAATTTTCATTTACTATGAAGTTTCAATAAAAGTAATTTCACGGTTAGTGTACAGAACGTTGGTGTTTTTAGCATAATTATTATGTCAAAGTATGAACAATTGTTATTAATTTTGGACTTTTAATGTTGAATGTAAAGTGAAGTTAATTCTTTCAAGCGTATACAGTGTTGGGGTTGTAATTCTTTGTATATAAATTAACCCTCAGAGTTTCTACTAATTTGTTAACGATAAATATCGTCGTGATAGCCAAATGGAAGAATGCTATGGCCATTAGGAAATAAGATGCTGAAAGTAAATGCAAGATATAATGAAGAAAGGAACAAAAAAAAAAGATGTATGAATAATATGAAAAATAGCATGCACATAAGACTGAAGTAAATTCATATCCAGAGATCTATTGTCATAGTACACCAATAGCTCATATTTATATAATAATCATGATCATTATTGCTATTATCATTGTGTTTTAATGATGATAACAGTGCTAGCAAAAGTCTGTCTTGCATTCTCGTTTTATATTTCGTTCCACTTGCTATGTATAGCAAGAGGAATCGGCACATATATACGTTCAAACATTTCTGTGAAAGCTCGTTCCTAAATTAAATGTATCTGAATTTTCAGATTTTATATGTTTAGAATTAATAACTCAGTTTTTTCTTTTTTTCTTTTCGTTTCTCATTGTCCTTATTAATTGATTCAATTATTATTATAACATCCTACCTAAATAGCTGATTGTTATTTGTAATATTTCATTATGGATTATATTGAAATACATTCAGCATGAAAACTATGCATTTCACTTTCTTTCACCCACTTTTCTTCATGTATATATCTATATCTACATTTATATGATTATTTTATACGATGTTTTGCTCACAATTTTTTTCAATCTTCCGCGCATTGTATACAACTGAGTATGTTATATATAAAAAAAGCTCAATGCCCATAGAATTCATTATGTCTTCTTGGCTCATTACTGTTATCGCCGTTATTTATTCGTAGTCTTGTATCGCTCCATAACATGAGAAAAAAATCTGTCTTGAGAATAGATTGTTAATTATTCTCTTAGAATTTGAATTAATATTTAGTTTGTTGGAGGATTTTTTGTTTCACAGTGCATAGAATTTATTTGTGATTCATCAATTGTATTTGATTTTATTTTTTCACCATTGTGGAATTGTTAAGATGACTATGCTCAACTTAATATCACTAATGACAATTGTAGATAACTTCAAATTATTTTTGTATTTTGTTTTTAGCATCCCTGACTATTTTCCATCACTGTTTAGAGAGCAAGTACAAAAATTTCAACTGCATATTACGTTTTCTCGTACAACGGTGCTGATTTCCGTGATTGATTCTGATTTTTAGGTGAATTTTAAATATGGAATTGGTTTCATTCTTTGAATTGTTCATTTTTCTCTAAACCTTTTTTCCTCATCACTAATAAAAGCATGTTGAACGGACGGGTTTGTTTATCAAGTCATTTTGTTTATCATTTCCAATGTATTATTTCTTTCGTGCGTTAGAGGATCGAGAATTTTATATATTTCATTTTAACATCGTGTTATGCTGAATAAACAGAAGAACAATTGTATATAACGTTTTGTATTTTACTATTTTTGATATCGGTTTTATGATGTTTGAAGGCATCTCATTCATTTCAATATTTGTTATTCTCTTAATTTTTAACTTTCAATCTGTTAGTATTTTATTTCGACAAATACTTTATTGAATAATATTTTCAATTCTTCAATCATTACAATAGCAAACGAATTCAAAAGCTCTTTGAACGTGAGATAAACTCCAATATCCATTTTATTATATCATATCAATCGTTCTCTTTACTTGTATTGTGCTTTCAAATATCATGGGAATTATTGGTCCCAACAATTATTTATAACAAAATTCAAATGAGATACATCTTTGTTTCTTTTCCCAACCACCATAATGCTTCATTTAGATGCCTTCATTCAGACCGTATCATTTATTTCTTGCCCATTTATGTCATGTATTGTTTATTCCAATTTATTTCTTCTTTACTTCGCGAGACCTTGTCAACAATATTTTTGGATCGGAGATACTTATGATAAAATAAAATATTTCATTATAACGTTATGAAAGCTAAATGTACCATAAAACAGCAATATAAATTTATAAGAGGAGTTTGGTACACGCGCAAATTATTAAAGCGATTAAAGCTCGAATGTGTGAACAAATATTAATTAATAATAAATTAATTGACACCCCTTACTATCTTTATTTTAATCGGGAGCTTTTCTCCCATAATTATAACACGCATAATTTTGGTGCCACTATCTCCACACTTGTTCTATTATTTTTCTGTTACTTTCCTTCTGCTAATTTACGTATCATCAATATCTTTAATGCATGATGCAAACATTCACATATATACCTTTCTTGAATAATCTTCTTCAAGTACAGAAATTTATTCAGAATTAACGTTTTTTTCATTGTCATTCTTTAACAATCAATAACAATCTGTCTTGTGTGTAGATAACTGGCTAGAAATAATATTGAATTAAAGTTTTCATAGATTTGTTCATGTCTTTTCGTTTGAAATATTTGTTTATGTCGAATATTCATAACTAATCGATTTGATGATCAATATGATGCATTAAATTTCTAATAAATATAATAATATATATATAAAAGAACAAGAAAAAGCGTTCATGTTTCATTATTTCCTTTCCATCTAACGATTTATTGATGACTGCCTGAGTCTAACGTTTGCAAAAACTATGAGATTAATTTTGAGATTTGTTGGATGATTTCATGAACATAACTAAGCCTCCAAGTTCTTTGCATATCATGGCATGAAGAGGACTTGCAATGAGAAATGGAGTTAGAATTCGACTAGAATGGCCACAGATGCTGTAATATTCTAAAATTCAAGACGATAAGCGCTGCAGCTTGTTTCATGATCTTGTAAATTAATTGTGCAGCGTGATGCCGAAGGCGATAAATCAATACGATTGGCTGCGAGTGCTTCTTCATTATCAGCTACCCAGTAACCTAAAGTATCTGTATCGTAAGTTGGGATGATTGTTACTTCTGAAAAGAAAATGAAAAACAAAAATATTAAAGATAACACAATGATAATATTGAATTTACATTTAATATAAAACAATTCAATATTTACCGAGATTTTTATTCTCCCAAGTCTTCTTTGCATGCAATAATGCATCATAAACTTCACGACTTGGCTCAGTACCACTGAAAACATAATAACGTGCTCGAACACGTTTGAAAAATTCCAATGATGCATAATAAGAATTTCCATGATGAGGAACATAAGTAAGATCTAGGTAAACTGGTTGTACTTTATTCTTCGATTCTCGTGATTTTTTATCACTTCTAATTGGACTTTCAGAACTCTTTTTATTCTTCAAATTTTCTGAAATAACTTTTTTCGGTTGCTTTGTTTCTTTCTTTGCTGCAGATGGTGTAGTTTTATTCGCCAAAATATTATCATCTGTTATTTGTGTTGGCGATGGCAATCGCATTGGTTCACCCCAGTCATGAATAACATCAAAGTCTAAAGAATCAGGTGAAATATCGACAGTTCGTATTATTGCAACGCTACGTAGATTGAATTTTTCAGGTCGTTCAGGTGGTGGTAATTTTAATGGAGTTCCCCATTCATGGAGAGGATCTTTAGACGTTGAACTTCCAGAATCGTGTCGCAAATCATCATCATCATCATCATCATCTTTTCTCACACTCAGATATTTTTCTACTTCAGTTCTATCAACATCGCTCATTTCTTGGTGTTGTGAAGTGGTCATAACATCTACCCGATTATCTGATGTCATTTTTTTAAATGTGAAATCATCAGTTTTACTATCATCGCTGTATTTCATTGGAGTTTCATGAATTCTTGATGGTGGAACATCTGGTAATTGACCATAAAAACTGCTGCTCATATCAGCGGTCGAAAATTCAACTGGTTCATCACTACGTAGACTGGTGGCTTCCAAGCCTGATGTCATTGACTGTTGATATGAGTCTAATGCTTTTGTTTCAATTGATGACAATTCAGTCATAACAGGTATGCTATCTTCTACAGTTACGTCAAGTTTTTTAGTTGACACTGTGGTCTCACCTTTTTCATTAGTTGTTTCTGTAACTTCTTCTGTTGTAGTAGTTATTTCACCCTCTTCTGACATTGTTTGTGTAGTTGTTATTGTTGTCTTTATGATTTTACCACTACGAAAACCTTCAGGCGTTCCTGTTCGGGTCTTATCAGGTGTAGAACTGCGAGATTTATCGCCTGTCAATGATTCTATGAGATCCTTTCGTGATGCTGCTTCAATTATTTTTGGCTCATATGTACTGTGCTGTTCATCTATATGCGAACTTTGATAACTATGACCAATGTCAGTTCTATCATCTTCTCCTGTGATTTCGCCATCTTCTTTTCTCACAGTTGTACATCTTATTGATTTTATTTCAATAATTTCTTCATGTTCAGGCGACTTTTCCTTGGTACTGGTACATTCGCTTGTTACTTTTTCTGATGTCTCTTTAATTCCACGATCTCCAAATGATGGCGCAGCATCAGTTGTTATTCGTAGTTCTGAAAGAGATTCAGGAGTATCAACACGAGTGCCTACATCTGGCGTTGATTTTCCTGATAGAGTAGTGATGTGGGTGGTTCGTATTTCTGTCATACCACCAACAAATGCTTTGTGAAATTGGCTTTCGAATTTGTCGTCATATCGTCTCACTTCTGGAGTTGAATAACCAGATGATTCATGTTCAGGTGTTGATTTACATGAAAAATGTTCTGAGGTGTGTTCTCTACAAGAAATTTCAGAGTAAATATCATCATCGTAAATTGTTTGTGGAAGTAATTTTATTTTTGTTATCATCTTTGTGATAATCTCCAATAATATCCAACGACGTACTGACATGGCTTTTTCTATTTCATTGAGAACTCGCGATGAAATTCTTTCGCCTTTCTCAATATAATTTTCCATGACGTACGATTCAATATCTCTTCGTTGTTGTTCTGAAATCATAACTGATTCGCCAACATTATGATATAAATCAGAATCTTCTCCTATTTCTTCAATCCTTGTCCAAATTTCATTCTCTACCAAAGACTCTATTGCAATATTTCTCTTGGTGATGAGATACTTGATGATTATAAAAATTACATCATCTGACACTTTTTCTGCTGCTGTAATTTCGGAAATTATTTTTAGAGTGATTTTTTTTCTTGGTTTTATATACATTTCCGTGATGTAATCTTCAATGTGTAATCTTTGAACAGACGAAATACGAGACAGTATGAAATCTTCTTTGGTTGTGCCATGTTCAGATTCCAAATTATCATCGTCGTGATCTAAAAGTGATTTTTCATCAATAAGTTTCTTAATGCATATTTCATGAATGATTTCAATGAGAATTGATTTTGGTATATCATAAAGTGCAATTATTTCATCGAATTCATCATCCGTTATCTTTTTTTTTCTTGATACATATTGACTTATTATGAATTGTTCAATATCAGTACGCTTTGATAGAGTGATATCATGATGATCTTGAGATTCTGCAGATTTTCGTTCATATTCCAAATGATCGTCATGAATTTTTGATGGCTTGTCACAATATTGTGACACAAGTTTGCTCACAGATGATTTCGTTTCTTCTTCATCTTCAGACAAACTCGCTACTGTTGATCTACTAAGAGATATTTTATCATCAGTTTCTAACAAACTTTGAGAACGAGATCGTTCTCCAGATTCAACCACTTTCAATGAAGGTAATTTTCCAGATTGTTCAAGACTCTCAGATTCGGCTTTTGTTGATGGAATTGACAATGGTTCTGCTTTTTCTTCAACTGAACTTACATCGGTTGATGCTTCTGTTTTTGTCTCACTGACAAAACTGGCAGTAGTTTTTTGTGCGGCTACTGCATCTGCACTCTTCAAGGGATCATGTGAAGATTTATCTTGGGTTAATTCTGATGATTGTTCCAATGTTTCCTCCACACCGAATGGTACCGCTTTGGAAGACAAACTAAATGTTGATGAATCAGCTATTGAGTCACTCTCCTTGGTCGATGATGTTAGATGAGGTAAAACATCGTCATCGACAGATTTCAGCTCGGATTCTCGTGAAGCTCCAATTGCTGCATCAATCTGTCGACCTTCTTCACACAACGAAGGAGATATTTTTGGTGATTTCAAACCATCATCCATTCCAGTTGAACCCGACATTGATTTAAGAGGACTCGATACTTTTGGGGATTGAGTTTCCAATGAAGATGAAGGTGGCTGTATTACTTGGGAAGACAGACTTGGCAATTCTTCATGAATTATCTCATGAGATAGTTGTAAATCCATTTGAGTTCCAGTAGTTAATCCATCATCTTTATCATCATCAATTGTGCTGTATTCTTTGGTTGAAGATACCACTTGAGTCGAGGTTGATAATTTCACATCATGAATATGATCAGTTTTGTCACTAAGTGTATCTTTGGTATCTGAAACAGTAGAGGTTGGATGGATTATTGATTCCTGTGATCCCAATGAAATCGAAAGCTTTAAATCAGGTGAATGAACTTCTGTACTTGTTCGTGATTCTCCCAAGTCTTTTGTTTCTGTTACAAATCCTGTTTGGTGTGAAGTTACACCAATCAGGGATGATAATTTTTCTTTCTGATTAATCTCATCGTCTTCATGTGTTGGTGCTGAAGGTGAAATAGATGGCAGCGATGATTTATCATCAATCATGACCGAACTAGTTGATTCTACATCAATAAACTTTTGTGAACTTTCCTTCTCAGTGTCTTTCAAGGCTTTTGGACTGACCAACTGTTGGATTGAGCTTGATTGTTCCTTTTCTTCGATAAAATCCTTATCATGACTTGATAACTGAGATGCAAACGATAATGGTGATTCATTTCCATCTGATACCAAGTTGGAAGAATTAGCATCAATTGCATCCTTTACTTTAGCAGAATCATCAGTGTCTTTGATAGAGCTAGGCAAATCGTGTGAGAGCGTTGGCAATCCATTTTTTTCAATAATATCACTGTCTATGTGAGGGGGTAATTGAGAAGTTATCAATGAAATTGTCGGTTTGACTTGATCCATAATAGGTCCAACTGACTTTTCATCGATTAACTCAACATTTGTATCGTGATGTTCATCCAGAGTTGGACTGCACGAATCCTTCATGAGATTTTCTAAATTTTCCTCTGCTTTCAAGATACCTTCAGTGCTTGGTAATTTAGTAGCTGTAGCTCCTACGATAGAATCAATTTTATCCTTAGCGGGACTTGTTGTTTTGTCATGGATTATCATTATGTCTGTGTCTGCACTGTCAGATTTACTTGTAAGTGCAGACACATCATGTATTATTGATTCGCAGATGCCATGACCGATACTCTCTTTACGAATTGGTGATTGACCTGCTGGAGATTGGACATCTGATTTGATATGGTCTTCGGGACTAGTCGATGATTTTTCTTGGATAGTCTCGAGCTCCATCGCCATAGAATCAGCTACAATCGGACTGGGTGTGTGTAAACCGTCACTATGACTGGGCGATTTGTCACCTTCAGCAATTTTTTTATCTTCACTTGATGATAGAATTGTTGTAGGTGGTTCGATGGATTTGGGTTGATCTGGTGTTAGATCAGATAATTTCTTTTCACTTAGCTCTGCCCCGATATTTTCAGTTGCATCTAAAGTAGTATAAGACATCTCATGAATCGGACTTTGAGAATCGACTTTTTTAGGCATTGCATCTCCTTCAGAATGTGATGAAACTGTTGGAGATATTGTGATCGATTCCACTTGATCCACAGCATGGCTGATTGAACTATCAACAGTTACATCTTTGCCATCTTTCAAACCGTCGTTTTTCTCAAAATCACAAATTGTATCACGCAATTTGTCACTCTCTTTGATAATATCATCTTCGTGACTTGGTGATTGTGTTTTTGGTGACGGTGCTGTCGATTCTGCTCGACTTTTAGAAGGACTAGTGGATTCTCCGGTGATCATATCTTTCTGCAATCCCACATTGCCTTCCTCGCTTCGAGTTGGACTGGGTGAATGATGAGCTGAATCAAGCAATGCATTAGTTCCATCGACAACATTTTCCTCATGAGTAGAAAGATGTTCTCTCGATGGAGACACCACTGATTCGATTGAATCGATAATTGGACTGATTGATGTTTCAGCCACAACTTTTTTTTCTGTTTCTCTTTCTCCTACTTTAACTGGGCTTGTTCCATACGAATCGTGAGGGGAACTGAGTGATTCGTCTTTTCCGCTAGAGATGTCAATTTTATCATCAGATGATTGTGTTCCTGGAAGTGGTGCCGATTTGATTTCACTGATAGCAGAGCTGATTGTTATAAGATTCGTAATATCTTTATCAGTTGCAATATCGTCAGGTTTACTTGGAGTTGCTTTGAACGAATCTTCTGAAAGACTTGGTGATTTATCGGTTTCAACAATATTTTTTTCAGAATCAGGTGATGGCTTTAATGGCGATAATACCACTGGTGTTATTTCGTCCAAAGTTGGCTTGGTGGATTGATGACTGATGTCATCTATCATCGTCTTCATATCGTCAGTTCCTTTTGGTATTACTTCACAAATATCATGGGGTGAAATTGGTGATTTTGATTTTTCAGTGAGAATGTCCTTTTCGTGACTAATAGATGGAGTTCTTGACGATGGTATTATTGATCCCATATGATCTATGATAGGACTGGTTGATGCTTGATCCAAAATATCTTTGTCTATTTGCATGTCATCAACTTCACTTGGAATTTTTTCACACAACTCTTGAGATGATTTGATGATTTCTTTTTCACACAAAATGTTTTCTTCATGAAGAGGTGATTTCTTTTCTGTGGATATTTCTACTGACTTCGTTTGATTATCAACTGGGCTGCTTGGCGATTTTTTAACATCATCTCCCATTGTCATCCTGTCGTCAAGTTTACTTGTCGTTTCTATGGTGAATTCATCGGGCAAACTTACTGATTCGATCTTTTCATTGGGAATACTTTCTCTCTGAATAGATGATACACTTACTGGAGAAGAATCTTTCGGCTTGATTTGCTCTGTAATGGGACTCTTTATGTGTTGGTCAATTAATTTTTCTTCTATTTTTATTTCATGATCTTCTGGAGCGTTGCTGGTCAAACTTTGTGGTGACTTTGGTGATTTCATTTCACTGGTGCTATGTTCTGTCTCACTGGGCAACTTTGTTATTGCAGTTGATATTGGTGAAACAACTCGATCAATATCTAGACTGATAGCTTTTTCATCTGTCAATTTTCCCTTTATTTCCATAATATCAATCTCACTCGCAATTGGACTGCATGAATCGCTGATTAAACTCTTCACTCGCTCTTCTTGTTGAATGATAGACTCGCTGGGACTTGGTGATGGAGTTTTTGAGAGAGATTTTATTGACTTATCTTTTTCCATAGCGAAACTGGCCGACTGTTCTTCATGTACTCCTTCATCCACTTTTTTATTTTCAGCTTCATACGGAATTGAAATATCCAAATCGTGAACTAAACTTGGTGATTTGTCTGTTTCACTGATTAGTTCTTTTGGACTGAGCGACTGAGCTGGTGATGGTGAGACTGTCGATTTAAGTTGGTCTACAGAGTCGCTTACGGATTTCTTATCAATCAATTGTTCACCTATTCCATCATCATCAACTTCGTGTGAAGTCAAACTCAATGATATATCTTGTTTTTCGTCGATGCTTCGTTTAGGGCGTGTTGTATGAACTTCAGGCAATGTCACTGATTCAATGTGATCTGAAAGAGGACTTATAGACTTCTCATCGATGATTTTATCAACAATTTCTGTATCCTCGGTCATTTTTGGAGTGTGATCAGAGAAATCGTAAGTTGAGCTGAGGGGTTTGTCATGTTCGATTACAAAATCTTTTTCAGAGCTTCGTGATTGTGGAATCGATGATGGTAATTCCACTGTTTTACTCTGATCTCCAATAGAACTGATTAATTTATCATCAGTACTTCTATCATCGGCAATCGCAGTTTGACTTTTATCCAGAATAGAACTGGACAATTCGAGACACAGAGTTGATGGTGGATCTTTCTCTTTAATCATCTCATCTATTTGAGAAGGTGAATGATGGACTGGAGATGGTTCTGGTGATTCAACTTGATCTATAATTGGCGTAGTTGCCTTCTCTGTAACTTCTTTCTCGTGCATCTGCGTACTATCACCTTCGATGAAAGTTTGGTTGGATAATTCAAGAGATGCATTGAGCGATTTTTCATTTTCATCTGCGATACTTTCATTAGAACTCGTTAATTGTCGTTCTGCAGATAGATTTGATAATTTATCTTGTTCAGTCTTTGGGCTTGGTGACTTCTTATCAATTATTTTTTCATCTATTTCTCCATCTTTAGCCATGCTCGTACTGATATTGGCTAAATCACGTATCGGACTTGGTGATTTTACATTTTCAACTATGATACCATCATCAAGACTTGACGTCTGGGATACTGAAGATGGTACTGTTGATTTAATTTCACCAATTTCAGTAGTAGCTGTCGTCTTACCGATAATATCTTGAGATGCAGCAGTAACGTCAGTCTTACTAACAACTGGGCTTGGAGTTTTTTCATCATCACTGCAGATTTTTTCTTCAATTTTCGTTGCATCGTCTTTAGAGACGTCTGGTATTCTCTCAATAGTAGTACCATCTCTCTTCACGTCCTCATCAAGGCTTGTAATTTGTTCAAGTGTTTTCACAGCTGCAATCTCTTGAGTCTTTTCACTTTGCAATAGTGTGTGGCTGACTTTATCATCTTCAACATGAAGAATATCTTGAGACGGTGCTGGAGCTGAAGTGGTTTCAAGACTGAGACTTAATCGCTTTTCTTCAAGTTTAATTTCACTTATTTCTTTTTCTTGGGGTGTTGTTTGCGGCTGATCTAACTGCGCTTTTTCCACTTGTGGTATAATACTTTCCTTCGCATCAGTAGATTCACTTGCAAGTGAAAATGATTTTTCTTTATGACCATCTTCTTCTACGTTTTGTGTGCTTGGACTGATACTGGGGGATATTGAATGATCAGTAACTGCATCAATTTCATTTTCTGCCTTTTTTTCTGTTGGTTTTGAAATTGACATACGTTTTCCCTCTGTGGCATCTTCAGTCGGTTCCTTGAACGATTTCTCAGCGATTATTTCATCATCAGTGGTAGATGGAATGGACGCTGAGATGTCTACTGGTTGCATTTTAATTTGCTGGGTTGCAGTAATTTCCATATCGATCACAGGTGATGGAGATTTTTCATCCTTTCCTGCAATCGCTGTTGTTATTTTCATCACACTGTCGTCCTCAGTGTGAGTACCATCAAGTATTTGTGACTTTCTTTCATACTCTGGCGATGATTTATCTGAAATGCTGTCAATGCCGGGTGTACTTGCACGCGAATGTACAGAAGCTGCGCCTGTTATTTCCTTTGAAACTGAACTTTCGGCTGGACTGCCACCATCTGAAACTTTATCGCTAGTAAAAGTTAAAGTTTCACCTGCACAAAGTTCAGTTTCTTCACCACCATCTTCGCTAGTTGCAGTCACCACCATTCTTCTCACGGTCGTAACTTTATCATCTTTCTCAAGTTTTGTATCATCATCATCATGTTTGATCAGTTCCGAACTGACTAATGGTTCACTTTTTTCTGAATCTGATTCTTTATCTACCTGTATTGATGTCTTTTGTTTATCAGATTCTTCATGCTGTGTTACGATTTCTTTGATCACTTTCGATGATTCATCTGTAGGTATAATCACTTGTGATTGACTCACGACCTCTTTCAAACTGGCCTCTAATTTTTCTTCTGCTTCTACCGCGTCATTAATGTCATCTTCCATCGCTTCTTCAACTTCACTTCGTACTTTGCTCTCACGATTTACAGTATCTAATTTATACTCTTGCTCTACGGCTTCAAAATCATCAGTTACGACTTTTTCGATGCCTGTGATCTTTTGTACAGCAAATTCAGTTTTATCAAGCACATCTTTAGATGAGGAATCAATAATTTCTTTAGCCAAATTGTCATCCGCTGAATCATGCGCCAATTCGTCCTCTGCTTCTATGCTGTTATCTGATTTCAATTCATTCCATAAAGTCTCAGGAATATCAACGACCTCGTGTTTCAGTAGTTTGTTCTTTATTATCATTTCATCAATCATTGCAATGATTACAGATGTAGAAATACGATTTCGCTGATGAATATCATGGATGAATGCTTTAGTGATTTTTATTTTCTTGTCTATGCATTCAGTCATGATTTCACTTTCCACTTGAGCTTTCGAATCTTCGATTGGGTGTAAACTCTGTGGTTCAGGTGCTTCCTTGGTACTAACGTCTGCGTGTTCAATCATTGTAGAATCAGTTTCTTCATCCTTAGACTTGAGAAGATTTTGTAGTTCTGCGTCACTGACTTGAAGTATTAAATCCTCGCGAATTCCCTTCTTCTGAATGATCACCCGAATAATTTGAATAATTAACCAAATCGGTGAAGATGTTTCCCTTGAAATGTCATCAAGAATTACTCGTGTGATTTTTTTGTTTGTTTTCACATAGTTATCATCAATGTATTGCTCAATTTCGGATTCTTCACCTTCATATGATTCATCCTTTTGTAAACCCAAAATTTCCCTGCCGACTGTTATTTTATTCTCAACCATTACATGTTCGATTATTTCGAGTATCTGCCTTCGAGAAATTTGCTTGATTCTAATTATATACTCCAATATCTCCACAGTAATGATGATTTTCTTTTCCACTATTAATTTCACCAACATTTTATGTATATCTTCGGTTTGGTTTACCATATCAACAACACTTGCAGGTACTTCAATTTCATCCAACTCTAAATCATCTTCAACTCCTGATTTGTCATGTAATTTGTCTTCAAATAATTTCGGCGATGGTGGCAATGAATCAGGTGTAAGAACTATCAATTCAGCAGTTGAAGCACGAGACTTTTGTTGGAAATTTATTTCTGGAGTTTCTGTATGAAGGTCTTTGATGGCATCATGTATGTGATGGATATCAACCTTCTGGCAAACGTGCTCAGTTCCAATATCCATGACATCCATTTCATCAGATGAAACAACATCAGATACGTCGCGAATTTGTGCATCATCGGCTTTTATTAAATCAAGAGAAATCTGTCTAGCTTCAGATTTTTCAGCAGCATCATCTTTATCAACTGCATAATTATCAGATTCTTTTTCAAGTATATTTTTTACACAAGGAGGTTCAGCACATTCGTCGCTAGTGATGACGTTGTCCATTGATACTTCAACAGTGTGACTATCATCAACTGGTTTTGTTTCTGTTGGAGTATCTTCCATCTTATCTTTGGTTGCTTTATCTACAAATAAAGTTTCTTCAGTAAGGAAATCATCTGATTTCAATACTTCTGCAACCTTTTTAACAATCTCTACAACATCTTTGGGCTTATTTTCAATAACTATTCCGGCTGTACCAGCGAGAACTTCTCCTACATCTCTCATTGCTTCCTTGACGTCCTTAAAAGAGCATACTTGAGTATCTTTGTCCAATTCGTCGTCCTCAAGATCATCATCCTGAGGTGGAACTGACTCAATTTCTGTCAGCTTCTCAACAACTTCATCTAAAGTTCCTTTGACTTCATCCGTTTCGTTTACTGGAGCAGTTTCAATTATTTCAAAGTCCTGTTCGATTATTTGTTCTTCTAATGATTCAAGCGAGTCTCTCAAACTATCTTTAACAGTTTTGAATTTCTTTGAAGCTTCTTCAAGCAATGCTTCGACCTCTTCTACATCTTCACAAGCGCCGATGTCAGTCTTTATTACTGATTCTTCCATTTTAGCTTCTAACACAGGACTAATTACTTTATTCTCAACAACTTCTTCAATATCATCCTGTTGTTTCTTGTGTTCAGTGCTGGGAATTGCGCTAATTGTTTCAGGTGCTTCTTTCGGTGACGCAGACTTGGACGAAGATTTTTCATCAATATCTTTTTCAGAATCTCGTCTTGATTTACCAGTCAATTTGTCCATTCCTTTTTCAAATTTATCAGCGACTTTACCGAAAAATCCAAAAACTCCCTTTTGCTCTTTCAAATCTTTCTGTTGAATAATTTTATCCTCTTTAGACTTATTGAATTCATCCATTTCATAAAGCTTCGGATCCACTTCTTCATGAACAGGTAGATCAGCTACTTCATCAGGAGTCTTGACAATATCACGTGGAACCGCTTGAACAGACTGTCGGGCAACAAACATTTTGGCATCAGTCTTAACTTCTGGTGCGCCAGTGTTCAATGGAATGATTTCGGCTTTTGTCACAGTTTCTATACGCTTGAGATCTCCCATGATCACTTGTTTCTCAACAGGATGAGACTTGATTGGCTCTATTGAAACCTTTTCATCCTCTGGAAGTGTTGGTGCAGTTGTCGTAGCGCCAGATTCAATAGTCGAAATTCGTTCTTGTGATTCTTCCAATTTTTCACGTGGATGTGGTTCTTTAGAATCAAGTTCTGGTTTTGTATCTGTATCTGTGGTCTTCTTTTCTGATGAGTCTAACTTTTCTGGTGTTAAACTTGATACTTCTTTCGTGATATCTTCACCTTTCTTACCAGAATCGTCTTTGTCTTCAGTTTTTTGACTTATTCCTGTAGAGAATGCTTGAGTTTCTGGTATGTTTCGCTGCAATGGCTCTTTGAACGCTGCTTTTTCTATGCCATCTTCATCGTGAGCCAAATTCTTCAACACTTTTTCGGGCGTTGTAATTACGGCATCAACCGGTTCATCCGTTTTTTCTTGTTCTTCACCAACGCTTTTTTCGACATCCTTCTTCTCTCCATATTCGTCTTTCAGATCATTAACCTCATCCTCCTCTTCTTCTTCTTCTTCTTCGATTTCTTCAATATCCCTTTTTTCTTCGTCTTGATCTTCCTCGTCAATCTCCACGTCCACTTCCACTTCTTCATCTTCATCTTCTTCATCTTCTTCGTCTTCTTCAACGTTAACTTCTTCTTCTTCCTCTTTTCCCGGTACATGTTTAACTGTTACTTTATAATTCATTTCGTCTTTTTTCTTGTGTGTTTGCTGAGCAAATCCGTCTTTTTCTGATTGTGCAGCATCCAAAATATGTTTTTGTTCTGTTTCGCCGCTATGTGCAGAGCTCTCAGTATACATTTCTTCTTTCTCTATAATTAAATATTCATCTTCCTCTGTAAATTCTTGACTAGGCTTACGTGATGTCAATTCTTTTCTTGGTAAATCATCAATGTCAGCAGTTACATCGTCTTCTGTCATGTCCTCTTCTTTTTTATAGTTTGCATCTGTTGTTTCGTCCTCACCTTCAAATTCATTGCTCATTATAACGCCCTCAGTTCTTTCAGCTTTCTGAAGTACCGCTTCAATTTCTTCAACTACTTGACGCTCTTCTTTGAGATCAGCAAGTACTTTGCTCTCGATAGAATCCAGGGACATATCCTCTGACCTCTCTGTTAGACATTTATCAACATATTTCGTGGCATCAGTGTCGATAGCTGATGGTGTAGAAACAGTTGACGACTCAGCGGTGCCCTTTTCACTTTTAATTCTTTTTATTACTGCATCTTTTTCTGATTTTATAGGAATGGGGACACTCTTCATTGATTTTACTGGGCTGCCAGTAGAACGAGCTTTACTAGGACTCGTTATAGGCTTTGCTCGACGAACGACAGCTTTCTTTTCAGATTGTATTGGTGGTTGTGTTGTTTTCGATTTTGGCAATGGTTTCATCGTGGCATTTATCGACCCTGATGAAGACATTTTTTCAATATTTTTTTGTTCAAGTACTTTTCGATTATTGGCATCTTTAGCACTTTTCGCTGGTGGTGGTGTAGATTTCACCATTGGTTTGTGAGAGGTCTTGGAAGCTGATCCCTTGGGAATTTCCACCTTTGTTGTCATTACATTATATGTTTTTTTTGGCGTTGATGCTTTGATCGTTTGATCTGCAAAACTATCTGACTTATTTTCACCTTTGGGTGTTTTAAGTGGAGGCTTTGCTATATCTTTCGTTTCTTTTTTCTTGCGTTCATTTTTACTTTTCGTTGATTTTGGTATCGAAACTCTTTCTATATCGGTTTTAGATTTAATTGTATCTGTTTTTTTCAGATCTGTTTCTTTATCGGCTTTCGATGTATCTTTCTTCAATTCCTTCTTCGGTTCCTTCACAATTTTTTCACTTTTCTTCATTTCAGTTATAACTTTTGGATACTCTTTTCCTTCATCAATTTTTTTATTTTCCAAGGCACTCGATTTCTTCGTTTTGATCATTGCGGGCTGTTGCTGTTTCTGCTGTTGCTGCTGTTGTTGCTGTTGTTGTTGAATAATATCTGCCTTCTTTACATCTACAATTTCACGTTTCTGTTTTTTCGTTTCAATAACACGTTTTATTTCTTTTTCAGATGAGCTCAATTTTTGTTTCATTGACTTCTCTTTTAATGTCACTAATGATGCAGAAGGCGACATACTTTTAGCTGTGCATGTTGGATGATTTAGAAATTCAAGATTCTTCAAACGTTGAAGACCTTCAAATATTTTATGTTGCGGTGCACTTCCTGGGAATAATATTCTAGTAATGGTATCTTCAGGATTGGCAGGTTGCCAAACTAACAGAGCACATATTGATATCAAATTCTGAATAGGAAAAACCATATTATTTGCATCTTTTTTATTAGAACCAGCAAAAAGTTTTCCATCAGACGAATTCCATTTGGCGAGAAATTCTCTAACTTCACGACAGTCTTCTGTTGGGCTGAGTACATACATGTCCAATGTACCATGACCAACTTTGTGATAAAGATTGATAGGCTCATGATCACGATAACACTTATGTGGACGTAAATTGATGTGTTTCAAATTAACCATCATTTCTTGCCCAATATCAATTAAACTTAAAATTAAAGGATCAAGATCTTTATCACCATCGGGTGAATTTGAATGTTTTCGTTCCACTAAATTACAAAAGAAATGACCAATTTGTGGATAAACATTCACTTCTCTTTTCTTCTTCAATACACTTGACATACCACCAACATTGCTATTATTCAATCTAGTGAATAGAACAGCATCCAATCGGTCTAAGTGTCGGGTAAAATCCCAAAAGCATGATTTTCTCGCAAATCCACCATCTACCAACATATTGAAACCATTTATGCCAAAAAGTGCGGCGTCACCTTGTCCACCCGGGAAGACATAGAGTGTTGGATGACTGAATCGAATATTGCCTACGACATCTGACGGTTCCATCAATTCGTCAAGTTCTTGTGACACTAAATATTGGCTTATATAATTCGTGAAGCCTGTTATCGCCGGCATTCCTGCTGTTAGAACATCATCGGGATTCAATCGAATTCGGCATGATCTGTCATTGCACAGTAAGGTAAAAATATCAGTAATCCAATTTCTTTGTTCGAATAGTTAAATTGCCATTGATTTGATAATTCGTTTACCTTGTACATGGCTCTTTGGACAATCGTTGTTCTGACCAGTCACCAATCGCAGCACAATTAATATCTACTGTTACGCTATTTTCATAAGCCCGTAATACTCTTTGGACATCATGTTCATTAAATGCATCCAAAAAATCAGCAAAGCTGAAGGTTCCATCCTACGATGATGGAAAAAATATGATGAATTTACCTATCACACTATAGACATATGCATGAGCAAATAATTTAAATTAAATAGCTATTGTTAATATAATCCATGCGATTTATAATTGTTTTATAAACCTGCAGTATCCAGGAACCATTCTCGCTGAATGTATAGCCGGCGTGAATGATATGGCGATGTTTAGTAAAACTAGCTAGCAAATTTCTAATACATTGCAGTAGAGTATTAGTTTGCGGATGTATTAAAATTTCAGTGACAAGATTTTCTGTCGCATATTGTATTAATCGTTCGCCTGAAAAATTAATAGAGAACACTCATCAGGACACAATTCTTCAATTAATATTATATATCATCGCTCATGTTTCAATAATACGTCAGCCTTCACAATCTGTGAATTACATTTTTGTTCTTTTGATTATGACGAAATTATTTGGATTTCATAGTATTGATGTGATTAAAAGCTCAACTTTGCAAAGATATAGTCACGAAATATTGAAACTTAAACGACTTTCCATGAATCATAGACTTTTTATTACCATTTCTAGCTTCTTCACCTTCAGGCGATTGAGTCACCAGTGCCTGTAATTCTTTTGTCAAATCAACATGACAACTGTCTTTATCCCATGACAAAAAACCTGAAACATATCATTTACGATATTGCATGTGGAATAGAAAAAATGACATGCAAACATGTGTTGATTATTGTGTATAACACTTGTCAATATCCCATAATATATCTTTCATTCGATCATCCCCTTTGGATTGTGAGTTTGTATATGTGCGCCGATCGATTCGGCTCAGACAATACCACGTGATGGGGGTGCGGCAACTGTGACGTCATAGACATTGCGCTGTATAAAAATGACGCAATGGCGCTTTTTTCTTTTTCTTTTAACAATTCTTTTTTTTTCAAATTAAAAAATATTTATTTATCATAGAATTTAATAAGAAATTTTTCCAATTTATAATTCACTTAAATTATCTCATTCTAAATTGTTTTCCTAAATTTTTACATTAGAATTATTTTGTTTATTATGTTGTAAAGTGTAATTTCTATTTCTTCTTCATCAGGAAAAATGGAATAATGATTTTCATGAATTTATTCAACGTATGCAAGCAAGCTGATTAAAGAGATTTTGGTTGGCAGTGAATATATTTTTGCACTTGATGCCGGAACATAGGGAGATGTCTCAAGGCCAGGTTCAAGAACAAAATAGCAATGTCCGACGAGTTGGGATTGGTAAAGAGCAAAAGCAGAGGAAGAAAAAACGAGACAGTGGGCCTATGCATATATAACGCACAAGGGGAAGCACAAATGCTTACGATAAATTTAGCTCTGCTTCACATTTCCAATTCTATCTCTCGTATGGAATTCCCCCAATTCTTACAATTTTCTTAGTGACTCCACATGGTTGAATACTTTATAAGCAGTGATGAACACTCAACTTATTTACAAATATTTCAAAATTATTTGTTAATCAGTTTTGGATTCCAATTGAATTGTCGAGATTTCATTTATTTACTACGAAACTGTAGGTGAGATTATTTAATTTAAGAATTTATTGAGTTGCTCTTTCACTTCTGATGTTTCTGTTGGGTTTTTTCAGTTGATCAGAGATGTTTGTTGTATTCATTCGAAACGTACCTTTGGCTAGTCGATTGATTATGAGGTCTTTATGTTGCGCAGTGTGGGGTTCAGGAAGCACGACAAGCAGATAACATCCGCTCAATGGTGATGGTGGTGGATGTTGTTGAAAGGGTGAAGCTGTTGAAGTTGTATTCATTGATACTGTGCCCATCGCAATATTCTCATTTAATGCCAATCCAGATTTCTCATCTTCATTTTCACCTTTATCTCTAGTGGGATCCATTATACTCATATCTAAAATAAAAAATACACCATAAATACAATTGTCATGAACCACATCGACTTTGTGCAAATGTTAGACAATATTAAAAGATAAATTTTCCTTTTGTTTGTTCCCTACCACATTTATGATGATATGAACGCACTTCTTGGTATTATTTAAATGAAATAAAATAAGGGTGGGATGAATAAAATATTTGATGTATCAGAGATAACAATTAATATATCTTTGATGAAGTCACGAACATATTTTATTCCTTAGAATATTAAAATTTTTAGTAATTAAATAAGTTTTTTGATGGTAACTCCCTCATGGACAATTCTACTGTGAATTTCCCCACTCTCTATGTATTTTCTGGCTACCATGATATATCGCCCTTGGTAACAACCCCTCCCAGTTTATTTTCATTAAATCTTTTAAATATGACACATGTAAGTCTAGTAAGTCTCTTTTTTTCTCTCCTGTAACAATTCTGCTATCAAACAAATTCTTCCTGTAAAATTAATACTTACTATCGACTGATGATGAAATTAATAACCGAATTACATTAATAATAAAAATATTATTATTAATAAATTGTCATAAAAAATTTGTTTATTCCAAAAATTTTGACACTTACCCAATATACTTTGTCTTCCAGTATTCCCGTTGGTTGATGAACAAAGCAGCACAATTAGGGGTTGTTTTATTAGGAATCAACCGGAATAAAGCACTTTTTTAAACTATAAAATTGAATTCTATTTCCTTATTCGAATAAGGAGAAAGTTTGTCAAGTGAAATGAATTGACTGAAGCCAAATTACGGCAAAACGTTACCAGATGACAACGAATTGGATCTGAATGTGTCAATCAATATCACTGTTACGTATTCAACTGAAAAAAAAGGAAGTTTTTGTATATATTTATATACACATAAATGTTATTATTTTTCTCGAATATTTAATATAAATTGAAGATTGTAATAATGACTATGGACAAAAGTTTGCGTCTTATTTTCCACAGTTTTGGAGAACAAACTCAGTTGAAGCCTTGGCAGCAGCTCACACTGAGGGCTGCCGGCTCTTTGACCAGGCTCCACGAAGCCCTTGCGCCGGTTTCGCGAAAGGGGTTCCCTCTCCAACGAGCTATCCGTCGCAGTGACGCTATCGTTCTCTGACCTCCCCTCGTCGCTATCTTCTTGGAACGACGTTTCATTGGTTGACGCATACTGGGATGCCGTACAGTTGAACTCACTCTTCGATTTGTTTCCCCACCATGCCAATCACCACCCTAAAAATTTTGCGGGATTATATACAACGTTTTGGAATATTTTGTCATATCAGGATAACAATTCAAATCCAACTGATACTTCAGCCGGCCGGCTAGCGGCACTTTGGTAATGGAACAAATATTCACGTGCTTGACGACACGTACACATGTGCGCGCACTATGCTTTTAGAATAAAAATGAAGTTTCATTTTCTTCTTCATATCAATATTTCATTAGCAATTCCTTATATAACCAACTGTATTTTGTACGATGGATAGTGGCCCACTTTATTACCAAACTATCCTAACTTATCAATATTTCATATGTAGTTATTTATTAGTTATAGTTATTGGATAGAAAATAAGTTGTTGAATTTGGTTTTTTTTCTATACAAGTTATTGATGACGATTATCTTTTTTAAGTCTGCAATCTTAGTTTGATGAAATCCGCGGAATTTTTTTCATATTGAAAGTAGTTTGGGTGGTATGAGGTAATGAGAGGTTAGGGATGAATTAGAAAAGACTAATGGACAATTTTTTATGAAGGATTTTATGATTTTATCTTGGATTTCAACCGGTTCTGACTCATTTAACTAAATTCTATCTGCGCTTCTACATAATTTGCGATTATCGATTATGTGATTAATTAGTTTGCTCATTGATGACAACTTCAGAGCAAACATTTTTCTTTCAATGTTTCTCGAATGAGTCATTTGCATTGCAGATATCTTCATATTATCTATTTGTAATGGAGAATTGAATAATTGTGACGATTGTAAAAGGATATTCGTCATTGAATTCAGAATGTAAGAAGAAAAGATTGTTAAGGAGAATATGAAAAAATTAAGATAATTATAAAGATAAGGATTGGAGCTTCGACGATATTTTAGGTAAAGAACATGTCTCGATCGTTGGCGCGACACTTCCGGTTCACCCCCACTATTTGCGACGCTAGTATTGACCGGCGAACTACTACTCGTGGTGCAAACATGGAATTGTCTTGAAGATATATATTATTTTTTTTTTACAATTTTTTGTGTTGAACTAGACATTGTGTCTGAAATACTCAAGTCATAATTTTCTTGTTTTACTACGAACAATATGAAAAATTCCCGATGGGACCCCACACCAACCCCATCATATGCTTTAAATCACACTGAATGTGGTGAATAAATTTTCATTATTAAAGTCTTTACTATAATGGCTTATAATAATTAACTAGTTAATGATAATTAATCTCCAATTTATCATTATTCAAAAAAGGAACGCCCAAAGGCAGAGAAAACGAAATTGAATGCGTTTGTGAGTCTGATCAGGAGAATAAATAAATGTCACATCAGACGAGCTTTATGTAATTTTCCATCTTTTCAGAGAATCGTTTTGATTATAATTAGTCTGACTTTCTTTTTACCAAACTTTCCCTATTTTTCGACTCTCCAAAAAACACATTCAAGTTGAATTGACTATTTTATTTCAACCATAGACAATAACGAGTTTATTATTGTAATTTTTAATAATATTGTGAACTTTACAGGTTGATATTCGTAATGAGTGTAAGAATTGTGCTTTGAATTTGAGTTCTTCCTCATAAATTATACACTGACACTCCATTACCATCGGAAGTAGTGAATGAAATATTCATGGTAAACTACGACCTACCTAAATTTTGAAATGCTGAATCCACAGCAAAAATTCTGAAAAATATTTTTATTTAGCTTGCAGTATTAATACGGTTTCTCTTTTGGATCATACTCAGATGAAAATAGTTAATTTAGTATCAACAATTGTCGAAATCAAATAATTATAGACCTACATTGATGATAGATCGATAACTCTAACAGGGTTAACCTCATCATGTGCTTCAATCTTGGATAGAGGCTTCAATTTCCACTTTGGCTCTGGTTTAGGCTTTGGTTGATGGGATTATGAACAGCGGTTTTGTTAAGTGGGTAACCATCAAGCTGCAATTATCTTCATCTATATCCTGATAAGCACCAAATGCAATACAATCAATAAAAGAAACATTGGAAGATACCAAGTTGATAATTCTTAATACGACTGAAAGAAATAAAGATAATGTTGAATAAAACACAATTAATGGGCCCGTGGTGGGATCAAATGCGTTTGAGGATGAATTTATAGGACTAACAAATAGTTTACAAGGTTCAAGTTAGATGACTACATAATGATAATATGAACCAGAATTTTTTTTAATGTCTTTTCTGATAGTTATTGTTATTATGAAACTTTTTTTCTTCCCAGTAAGACTCCAGCGATTCATCTAAGAAGTCTTTGTACAACTATAATCTGATTGTTCCTGTTTTTTTAGAGGTTATAAGGGAAGAAATAAAATGAAACATCTCGAGAAGAGTCGGAATGATGGAAATATTAGAAATAATACACAATGTCGTTACTATGAATTTATTTTCATATACATTAATCAGTTACATATTGACGACGATACATATATTCTGTTTTTTGACGATGAGCATTACATTCCAGAACGGTTCACAAATGATAAAATAAATGTTGACACGTCAATGAATTCAGTACGCATAATTCGACAAATATTATTAGGCGAGTGTAAATTTGCGGGGGTTCAGTCACGTACCCTCCACTGTCTCTTTGCACTTCTAGTCCATTATATTAATTTTTCAACATATAAAAGATATACATGTATGTGTGGCGTTCAGTAACTCGAATTCGGTAATAACTGGATTCACGTTGATGATCAAAGAATATTATTCGGCGATCGTGAAACGTAAAAGTATTAACATTGTTATTTCTTTTCACATTTTATCAAATAATTTTGTGACACTTGTTGTACATTTGGATTTATTCTCCAGTATCAATCTGCTGTTTGGACTTTGGAACGTCAGTGATCATCTAGCTCAAATCACTATTGCACTGTAGTGTATAAAGTCCCATTGTTTGCTCTTATGATCCTCATCTATAATTTTCGCACTGTAGTTGAAGTTGGGACTTAGTGCTTTGGCGTTTTTTTTTTGTACTTATCAGCAAGCCAATTATGGCATTTTTGGAAAATGCAATGCTATGAATTATTATTCAGACATTTACGCCGGTTGTCTGAACACTTCATCATTCTCAATATGTCTAATTACGTTTCATGCTATTGGTATATGTCCTAAACAACTAGGATGTATTCAGATAAAACGTAGTACGAAATTGCCACGTGTGTACGATTGAACATGAATTATGAATGATGAATAAAACTATTAAGTCTTCAACAGATCGAAAGGTGGAAATCAACCTTCCAACTCTGAAATAAAATCTATACATCTCTCTTGTCTGTATTATAGTTCGCGTACTATTAATTATAACTCAATGATGAATGAAGTTAGTATATGAGAAGTGAGATGGCAATGAGTTTCATACAGTAATATCAATTGAACATGACCAGTGTTATGAACGGCCGTTGATCTTCCACCACTCAAATTCATCATTTGTGCCCGCATCACTCATTGAAGTGAGCACGAATTGGAATGTATCAATCGATGCGATGTTTCAAGGGGCAGAATCAATTGTTAAAATTTAATGTAGAATCAATTTTATCTTGAAAACTACTAACATATAATCCTTAATTTCCTAAGTATATTAAAAACTACATAAAAAAATTTGTAAATGGACATTGATTAACAATTATCTGAGCAGGCGCTTTCTTTGTATATTACGACTTCTCATTTGCATTCGAAATTCTGAAATTCATGCCTTATTTAAAAAATGATTTTTCTATCTCACATTTTACAACGCGATCTGTTTTTCTTTGACTAGTTATCACGTTTACAGTCGGAGATTTGTTTGGTGTGTCTAGTTTATTTCGATTATCTGCAGAGTAAGTGGAGAGTGGACATGATGAGCATTGCCTGTAGTCCAGAAACATGTAATGTGTTGCTGTTATCCGATGTAACTGTAACATTAAAATTTACCCAATGCTATGAATAAAGAATTTGAATGATTTACCTTATTATAAGTTTCATTTAGATTAAACAAATGATGATAGATCTCAGCAGCAAATGCCAACGAGATCCATCTTTATGATCATTATTACACTTACCTCGTTCTGGAACTGGCTCCCATGCATTCAATTGCATTTCAGTAGTAGCCTTGAAAATTTCTGGTATTTGAGCAATACACCGTAAATGCAATTGCCCATTTGTATAGTGATGTGGTTGAAGTGTTAGGTTCATGTGAATCCATTGCAATTCCATCCCATGATTATGAAGTACAGGATCACGCTCATGAGAAATCGCATCTGAACTCGATAGTTTAATGTAGGATTGTTGAATCTGTGAGTTGAATACCAGTCATTATGATTTGTGTTAAACAACAATTATAATAAGCACAAGTACCATAAGATGAATAAAAGAAGTATAACTATAATGAAACATTTTTTTTGGGTTATGTTATCATGTACAGAGACGCTTTAGAATCAGGAGCAATTGTTGATGGTTTGGGCTTTTTGGGGGTTGTTTTTCATCAAAACCGCTAGAATAATAGCACGACGAATAAATAACATGGATACCAGTTTGATGGACATTCAATCAATTGATTGAACAGTAAAATATCCATTGGTGTGGTTTGAATTTAATGAAAAATACCGTTTTCCACCTTTTGTTTTCTATTTTGAGTGATGAAAAATAATAACTATGAGGAAATTGAATGGAGATGTGATTTTTTTTTATAAAGACATCCATGAATGTACCAACACCAACACCAATTTGGTATCACCAATTCACTTACTGGTAAATTGTTGAGAGTGAAAGAAAATTCCACTGGAGGCCGTGATAAAGGAAGACTGCAATTGGCTTCAAGGGCATCTCCAACTGCATACCGACGACGTTCTGATGTTATTGTAGGTTTCGTAGTGGGAAGAGCTAGAACAAATAAACAAAATTGGTTACATACAGTGAGAAGACAGACATCATATTTCCTGATCGAATAAGATAGTTCTCATCAAGAGCCTCACAGTTTTACAGAACAATGCACTGATTGAAGGTCGATTAATGAACATATAATTTGATAAAAATCACTTACTGACGACGATGAGTTTCTTAGTGGCAGATTCAGTTGAGAAAAACGGGGCGTCTGCTGTAACTTCGCAGCTGAAATTTCCCGTGAGACTGAAGTCAACATTCTTAATGGTAACTTGGCTTTCGTTGGAGTTTTTCATCTGTAACATTAAATGAAAGGTTAATCAGTGCTTTTCTAGCGCTTCATTCACAGAGCCAGCAGTTGAGCTCTAAACTCCAAGAGTTGTTATAATTCTGTTGAAATCCTCTACATTCATTACAATTTTGGCATGTACGACTCGTCTAATATTACCTATGATGATTCGAACCAATAGACAACAAAATTGTTTGCACAGGTAAGTCATACAAAGAAAGATTAGGGCAGCTAATTATCCACATTCTTAGAATATCGATTGTGCTAATCGTTGATAAATTTTTCTATTATTCATTTAAAAGTGAATATAAACAGGATAATTATGAACACTTACATCTACTTCGATCCCTGCAACGCTGAAGATTTTCGTAGATGGATTGTCACGTGGTGAAAATCGATAAAATTCGTATTTGCCTCGATACCATTTCAAAGAATAGAGATGTGGCTCATCCAGTATGTAATGACATCTCAACATTACGTCATGACCTCGTTCAACTATATCCGGCAGTACTTCTAATGTTACATTGTGCAGACATTGTGCCCCTTAATAAAAATGAAAACAGATTAACATGCGATCATGAAAGATTGTGTGAACAAACAAAGACTATTTCTGCAACATGTCCAAGGTGTCGACTTTGAAGTGAAACACCGTCGGTCATAAAATTTTGGTGATAACAAGATAGCAAGTGAAGAATGGGATGTATCAATACAATGTTTTCTCCACACTGAAAAGTTAATCAATTTCTTCAACAACAGAAAAACACTTGATGGTAAATCCTACTTGACCCCACAAAACTCGAGGATTTTACGTTTAAATCCTTTCATGACATCAATGGTTTCTTTTTCTAACCAGTTGAGTAAAAGCCGAGTAATAGTCCAGCAATCACACAAGTCAACAATTGATCAAGATAGAATAGATTCTACCTATCATAAAATCTATTAAATTATGATATTAAAATTCTGATAGACTGTTGGAGAATTATTATAGTTCTTCGATTATGCCTAGAGCACAACGTTGCCTTCTAGCAATGGGTCCATATAGTCCAGGTAAATATTTCAGCATCGTCAGAAATTGATCGATTCTAATATTAGAAGCTGAGATATAGAAATTCCATGTTAAATTCCAGTCAGATTGTGAATTTGCTAAGGAAAATTCCAACAGGATGCCAGAATCTTTTTTTTTCATCCCTCGATTGAAAGCATAAAACAGATTTTCTGTGAGCTGAATTTTTTCCATGAAGAGTTCAACTTCATGTCCACTTTTATAATGTGATCAATTTCTAATTAGTTTAATGAATTACTTTTTTATTAAATAATTTAATAGCTATTGTCACATTTCTAAAAGTTAATATACCATTTACACTGCCTTGTTTGTTACAGAATTCTTATTGACGATTCATGAATGATTATTGTAACGGTGGATTATTATGCATCAATGTAAGAAGCGTTTATTATTGAAGTGTAAGAAAATGGTGCCAAAGTGATATGTTCCTGGCAATACTGATAAAATTGACACGTGAGAGGTAATTCTATTGTGTCCAGTACAAAAATCGCGGGAATGATAGTTAAACAATAATCCTATTTTTATTATTGCATAACAAAAGTGTCTAACTATTTCAGATTTAATAAATCACATATAAATTCCAAAGATAATTATGGTATGAATAAAAATTCAATTGATAGAATATCGTCGATTGATTTTGCAAGGAATATGAACAGATGAAGCTTCCAAAGGAATATTCATTCATATCTGGATTGCTCTTAACGATAATTATTAATGGCGACCTCTCTTAAATGAAATTCATGAATGAAATCTATTTCGATTTGCCAAATCGTGTGTGAATTTCGCTCTGACCAAGATGTTCCCGTCAGACATTTCCAATAACAATTACAGCGATGCTGTGAATTTTGGAAGAACCTTTCGCTCTTCCGTGTCTATCATTCAAATTGTAATTACTCTGACATTAGAAGATAATTATTTAAAGAAATGCTGAATGATTCCAAACTAATTTTATTTTTAAAGTTTGTATCTGATTTAATAAGCTTCATTTTCCTAATCATGTTATGTAATTTATCGTACGTCGCATCTTTGGAACGACTGTGATAGGATTCTGTCCGGGTTACTTTGCGTTCATGTTTGCGTAGAGGGCGACGCTCATCGCTCATCACCTCCCCAGTCGATGATTACATTTTGATTCTGTTAACGCAAATATTTTGTATGAAAATTTGATACAATATAAATAACTTCTGATAATCATCGACAACATTTACAATCAATTCATTGTTGATGAATAGATGCATTCATTAGTTTATTCATCAATTTCTCTTTGCATAAAAGATATAAGGACATTGCATATAAAATTAAAGCTCAATTTAAAATATAACGAACATTATTAAAGAGTAAATTAGAATTCCATCAAATTGTAAAATCAAATGTGTAAATTTAACATTATTAATAGTCAAATAATTATCAATTCATCATTGATTCATCGATAATAAACCAGAATGACAATTACTACATCGAATGCCAGACTAGCAAATGTTGTCATGTCATTATTGATCCCAATCATGTCCGTCAGAAATTACATCTATGAAGATAATATACCTAACTAACATAAAGTAAATCATGAAATTAATTAGTTTGATATTGAAATATTAAATGTATATCACACGCAAAATAATTCCTACATGAGAAAAAGATTGTCGAAAAATCAAACATGGAGATTTGTGTCGATAGTTCGGGAACGGCCCCAATCTGTTACCAATGAATCTGAAAACTCTTATCCAATCTCATAGAAAACAGAACTGAAGATAAATTAATAAACGTAAATATGTCTTGAATGTCTGAATATATCTAAAGCTAATAAAGACACTTCATAAAAAATGTTTTATAATAATAATAATTAGATATATATCAAATAATATTTCATTATACAATCAAATTCTACTTTACCTGTAACATACAGAAGGAAGAACATGAAATTTATCCAAGACATTTGGACTGACTTCGTCGAAATTAGCACTAGTTACAATTTTAAATATATTCTTAATAAACAGAATAAATAATTGATTTATATTTCACAATTTAACTTGTTAAAAGTATTCCAAATTTATTTTAATACTGTGGACTGCACAAATATTGATTGTCTAATGAGTCTTTATGATCACTGCTCACACCAATCAAAATTTATTGATGTAAAATTAAAAAATTAACATTTTAATATAACAATCACTTAATTAAATATATAAATTGTATAATTCACTTTCGAAAAAATTTATTTTTAACTTTTCATATTCTGTTTGTGTTTTAGTTTTTTTTTTTCATTAATATGTAATTTTATCCAATTAATAGAAAAAATGTAATGTAATATTAATTCTGTCATACAGATTTGGGTGTATGAATGGATTTATTATTAAGTTTCTAAGAAAACACATTCGATTATGCATTTATATTAATGAATTTAATAATTATTCAATGCAAAAGATAAAATGGAGCACTACTATGAAGATGACATCACAGTGATAGAATAAGTATGAAGAAAATTTTGACAATTGTTGTTTATTCACTGCAGAAGCAAATAGTACGACACAACTCTGACGAGTGAGACTGAGCGTCGCCTTTCATGACTGCTGTCGAAAGCAGCGCATGCGTTACTCACAATATATACACCCACACTTCACGCACTCCCTGTCAGCCGTTCCCCTCAAACTAACTGCCGCGCAATGGCTACCACCCTTTTTACTTCTATTAGCAACATATGTGCAGCATATTCATTCTCTCTTAGTTTCAACGTCACAATCAACCGTTCCGACCTCGTCTCTCTCACCACTCGCACATATACACTTTCATGCTTATATATACAGTGGAAAGAGTGGCGAGAAACTCATTATGTTTGTTCTTTCATCTATTTGTAATTTTTGTTATCTTATGACTAAAACACATTTTTGTTTAATATTTAGAATCACGAAATTTTAATTTAATTTATTTGTTTTATTTTCAGGAAGAATTTTAGAAGAGACTTGATTGGAATGTAACATTTGAGATGATTTGTTTCATCGTTGGAGATCCAAAGTCTGGAGAATTTTGGAGTATTTCATAGTATTTGAGATAGAATCGTTGGAAATTGTTTTATTTGGTATTTTTAGTTATTTTATCAAAAGATTGTTTTACTTGTAATTTGTTACTGGTTTTAATTGAACTCATGTGCGCTTCATGTTCTGGTCGATGAGACATAATTGATTTCGCGTAAATTAAACTTGTGGTTAGACCTGGGATAATCGTTAAATGATGATAAATTTTTTTACCCACCTTTGTTCATAGAAAAAGAGCTCAATCGATCCTTCCTAATTTCTGAACGTTTATTGAGTTTAGTTTAAGGAACAAGTAAAGTTTTTTTGCTTCTAATTATCGGATAACTTGTTACAACAGTGACAATTTCAGAATTCACATCACTTTGGAAATGTCTTGCAACAGATAATGATAGAATGTCTGCATGAATGGTCTGAAAAAGAAAAATTTGGAATTTATTCACAGAGTTTTCGTGCATAATTATTGCTCGTCAAGACAAATGTTTTATATATTGAGAAGAAAAGAAGAAAAATTGTATTTTGAAGAGAATGTACATGAAACGTCTTGATACGTCGCAGAGAAAAGTTTACGATTGAAAAGTGAGAAAAATATTGAAAATTTCTTAAGTTATTGTGCAGACACTGACCAGAAACATAATTTCAACGACCACCCATCGAAAGTTCCGAGTAGAAAACCGATCCGTGTTGACGAACAGTCACATTTCAACGCTACAACTACGATGGAATGGAATTTCGTAGAAATTTTTTATGCCCGAATGTTCTGAAATTTATAAAGAATAAAAATCCATAAATGAGAAAAATTGTATTTGAAAAATTCGAAGTGTATGTTATCCTTCAACATAGCAACGATTCCTATATAGATAAAGAAAAAATTATTATTCGTACATATAGAATATCTTCATACGATCACATTAATAATTCACCTGCTAACTTAGGAATTTTTTTAGGTTAATACTGTAATTATCCTAATATGAACATAGAAATTATTGGTATGCTAACGTAGGGGAAAACTCCGACATAGCGTTGGAAGAATTTCTATGTAGCATAGCATTTCCACTTATGTTTATATAGGAGTTGCACCCATAATCACAATGTGAGATGACCTACGCCGATAAAGGAATCGTATCTATACGAACAAAGTGATTCATTACCACTTTTCATTCATTCATAGCGTGATTAAAAAAATTTGTTTCCACTCATTTTAATCACTTTTAATTATGCGATTTCACTCGCATTGAAAAGCTCGCCATAATAAATGTTGGAAACAATTTGCATAGAGTTGTAAGGAGGTTATGGAACCCAGAATATTCAAATAATGTAGCTGAAAGGTGGGTTTTTAGAGACAATGATCCTTGGGAATTCTGTTTGAGTATTACAGAAACATCTCTCATTAAATGTTGAAATTGGCGAATGCAGGATGTAACAACGAATCATTCACAGCTGCAGGCCTCTTGTTACTCGATGGTCATGCTTCAACCTGAAGTTTTAATAACTGTAGTTATTAAAGTTATAACAATATTACATATAGTACCTTTTATAAAAAAGCTCAAAATGTAAAAAAAAAAACCTATAAGTACACTAGGAACATATTTGATCCAAGAACTAAATTTGTTCGATGTTCATAGCAAATGAAGCACTGCATATTGAAGAGCTTTTCGGCTTCATCTAAGAGACATTATGATATGGGTTATGCGACAACGTTAGATCTCAGTGTATAATGCCATTGCTATTAAATAATTTCGGCAGGATACTAATTCCCATTAGAATTATTTACGACCATGGAATTATTGCCATTATCATCATGGCAAACACTGTTTATGCCATACAATTTTGATTGACTATTTATTATTAGTTCGGTGAATGAAGATCCTGCATGAGCATCTGCGAGCGATTTTTATATAAAAAATTCATCAGAAAATAATAATAATTTGTGTCGACTTGTTCACGCAGGATCTCTCCAGTTCTCCTTCACTTCTACTCTCCCGGTAATGCAGAATGATGATAATTATAAATGTTATCCATGCAACTTCCCTTCATTACCGACCGTCAATAATGGACGGCGCTGCCGTCGCAAAGTTCAACCAAACGCTTCATGAAAACGGTAGAAAATGCTCAAGCATCAGCTCACTCTACACAATACTCCACAATTCAATGTTGTCTCATTTCCGGCAAACGTTCTCTCTTTCACCATATCAAGATGGCTGACCAGGTACGCTCAATGTTCTACTCGTCATCAAAATGTATTAATTATATAAATAATACAACAAATAAGTGTGAGAAAATTGTTGAAATAACTTTTTCAAATGTTCTATTCAATATGGATCAATAAATCGCGCGAAAAATTGTGAAATTTGTTGTTGAAAATTCATAACCATAAAATGGACTCGACACGTGGTTTGAGTATTGAAATATTGTCTTGTTGAAAGTAGCATTTGAAAGCCCAACATCGTTTGGAGTTGAAACTATTTTGTAATCAGATTTTTCATTATTCTAACCAAGAAATTTCGCATTGTGCAATTTGTTGTATAGATAAAATAATACTGTACTTCATTATTTTATGATGAGTTTGACGACGGTCTTCGGAATACAAATTGATCGACAACATCGTCTACTGAATATAATGATGACCAATTTCATCAATTAAATTTCACGTTTTTGTTTGTATCAAAGTAATGTTTAATATTAAAATCACTCACATTTTATTTCAGACCGAACGTGCATTCCAAAAGCAACCAACGGTTTTCCTCAACCGTAAAAAGGGTGTTGGTGCCAAGTCTCGTAAACCATCGAGATATACACGCAATGTTGGTCTTGGATTCAAAACTCCACGTGAGGTATTGAACAAATAATATCAAAAACAATTGGATTATTTAAGAAGGAATAAGATTTATCTGTTTCGCGAATAAATCAATTTGATTATTTAATGATGAGTTTGACGACGGTCTTCTGATTACAAATTGAATGACAATATCGTCTTCTGAATATAATAAAATGAAATAAATTTGGTTGAACTGATATTGTGATCGACAATTGGATCAGGGAAAGTTTAGTAATTATTCCTTTTTTGTTTGTTAAATAGGCAATTGAAGGTACCTACATCGACAAGAAATGCCCGTTCACTGGAAATGTATCCATCAGAGGACGTATTCTTACTGGTGTGGTACAAAAGATGAAGATGCAACGGACAATTGTAATTCGTAGGGATTATCTTCACTACATCAGGAAATACAATCGTTTTGAGAAACGTCATCGCAATATGAGCGTTCATCTCAGCCCGTGTTTCAGGTTAGTAAACTGAATAGAATAATATTTATGTTTTGTTATCATAATTTTCATTGAATAAATTATGTCCAATATGATGATAATGACGACGGTCTTCTGAATGTTAATTGAAGTCAAATTCGTCTACTGATATTTATTTTTAAAACAAAATGAACGATAGGAAAGATAAAGAATTTTCTAGTTATTTGTATATTAGTAAAATAATTGTGGGAATTCTACTTTTTATTTTGCAGAGATGTTGAAATTGGAGATGTTGTAACTATTGGTGAATGCAGACCGTTGAGCAAAACAGTTAGATTCAACGTTCTTAAAGTGACGAAAGGCACAGGATCCAAAAAGAGTTTCAAGAAATTCTAAATTATAACATCAAGCATTACAACATCAACAGCACACAATGATTCTTGGTAATGATTAATTCTGTTATTGAAAGCTCGAGGTGAATCAAGAATGACTGATTCAAAGAAGTTTGTAGTTTATTCCATTTTTATCAAGGAATCATTCATATTGTCCATTTGTTTAAGAATCGCAGATTGTTATATTCTGCTTCCCTTATGGTGATCAATATTTTGAATCAGTCATTCTAGGGTGAAATTAATTGAGAAATCATTTAGTTATATTATTACATGATGAAAGTGCAGATGTTACCCTGATTGTTAATTGAATGACATTTACGCCTACTGAAAATAATCTAAATGATTAATTGATATTCCACATTAACTACAACGAAATTCTTTTGTTTAAACTGATTGAATATTGCTTTTAATAAATAAATATTTAATCATTTTACAGGTGGTGGCGTAACAGTTGCCAACAACATTTAACATCCACAGACATTTTTTCTATTGCAAAATAAACATCGAGAAAAATGTAATTAAAATGAAGGAACATTTTGTGCGTTTGTGTCGTTGAATTAAGTTAATAAATCAATCTACACAATTCACATGTAAAATAGCTGCTTTGTTTTATTTCTCTTTACAATTAGTAGATCCATTCCGATATTATTCCATTTAAACTTTTCATTAAATTGTTATTCATAAAGTTATATTGAAGAATAAATCCCACCATTGTGGTTTGACATTGCTGCTCCAATACCAAGGTCGCCCACCAAATTGTGGAAATTTTGGGCTATAACTGCATGGTGGTTTACGTAAATAACTCGAATTTTGTGTTTCATCCTCTGAACAATCGTAATCTTCTGTCTCAATTCTAATTAATACGGACTCATTTCGTTTATTTGGTTTAGTTGTTTCAATGTTGTAATGTTGAGCATTTGCACAAGCACACTAACAATAAAATCCATATGAAAAATAAAGTAATAAGAATTGTTGAAATTAGATGAACAGTCATTTTTGTTTTGTTTATATAATTACCAGAATTATGATGAGCAACTTTAATGAATACTTTGTAGTATTCATACACATTTTTTCGCATGTCATTGAAGGAACAAATAGAAATTCGACATGTTTTTTAATTCATACTTTACTTTCAATTTCTGTTTGAATTCTAATCTGCAGCAACACTACGCCATTTTGTATCGTAAAAATTTAATTTATTGATACTTGTGACAGGACAATGAGGTGATTACAAACACGATAGTAGAATATTTTCTTTATTTTTTTATTTTATAAAAAAATTTGAATTATATCTGTATTACTTTCGGGTTGTTTTTTTCCCCACCATCAACATGTATAAATTGTTAATTATTTATAAATAAACAAAAGTTGAGAACATTATCACCATTAATATCAATAGAGTCCCATTTTTATTGCACTGTAAAATTTCGTCAGTCATAAATAACAAATAGAAATTAATCCAAATTGTAAAATGAAACATTTTGAGATAAAATCTTTAGAGTTATAAATTTGCTAGCAAAATTGATCTCAACAGTTTATGGAACGTTTTGTGGGTGATATTGTTCACTTTATCAACATACAACGAATTATGTTACTTAAATTTCTATCAAACCACCGACTTTATCTAGAAAAATATAAATATAACGAAGTTCTCCGGATTTTGTTTCGCTTTACAACACTTTTACTCAACAATAGTTTCAGCTAATTGTTTAGAAAATATTATCAATTCAAATTCAAAGTTTAACAAAATACTGCAAACATTACACATACTAAAACAAAATTTCCATCACCTGATCAAAAATAAACAAAATCTTCAGAAAAATATCTCTGAAATGTCCATAAATCTTCATTACTATTTCATAATTATTGTCATTTAATTTTTCTCATAATTGAATTATCAGACTATTGAACTTCTTCGCTTATTCATTTAATCATCATCTCATAAATAATCTCACGTTCTTGTGAAATTTTTTGATGATTTTAAATTAAAAATAAATAATAAATGACTGGTAAAACAAAACCAAGCATTAACGAAACGCCTAATAAATGAACCCATGTTAAGCCCCAATCAGCGCCAGAACAACCAAATAATTCAATAACACGCGCTTCTGGCGTTGAATCTGGATTCCTTTCATCAACTAATAACTTATCATCTTCACTGTGATCAATCTCGAAATTATCATTTGTTGAATTAACTTTCAATCGATCAATGGACAATGAATTGAGTATTATACGATTTATATCATCATCGTTACTATTATTATTAATATTAAAATTTTGGTTGCAGTTACTTGTTGATGGACAAATAGACATCCCATCCTGTGGCTTTGTATTTAATGTGGTATCGCCAGCAAGAATAGAATCATTGATATTGATTGCTCCAACTGTTTCGTTTGTTGATTCAATTTTAGTTTCTAGCTGTTGCGATTCCTGTTCACCATTATTTCTATTAATCTCTGTAAGTAATGAATATGGTGGAACGGGAACTTTAATAACACGTCTGGCAAATATTTCATTTTCTTTGTGAATATTATTAATCCTTTTTATTTCTGATATCTGAAAAAAAAGCGATAACAACGGAATTAACGTTGAAGTATTTTATTTCCTCTTGTACTTTGTTATTACAATTGAAATAATTAATGGCTTGGTAGAATATATTGAAAATAAAATAGTGGAAAAAATTGAGAGAAATTCATAGCGAATAAAAATAAACCCAAATTAAAAACTCCACTTACAGTACATCTGTATGTAAGTGACAAAGCTTGAAGTGTATCTTCAGGCTTGAGCGTCACTGTTACTACCTCCACTTTTCTCGGACATATATCACTCTGTAATTTATGATTCCGTAATTGGAGTGGAATATTTGTATCGTATTTATTCGTATCGCCATTTCCATCATTCTTATTATCATCTTCATTATCGTCATCGGAATATAAAAAAACGTAATGAGGAGATCCATCTCTATTACTTCCTCGTTGATATGCCGTAGATCTAATCAACCGACAGAAGGAATAAACTTAAAATTGAATGGGAATGAATTGATACAATTTCAGTGTTGATAATTTGTTCAATTTCCTATTGTTAATCAATGTATATATACCATTCTGTATGCATGATTAAAAACAGAGAAAAACATACGCATTCGATTTTGCATTGTCGTTCGTCAGTCCAACTGATTTCTTCCGCATAGTTGAAAATATCAATATAACCTACAATATTGTCTGATTCCGTGGCATATTATGATTACAAACTGATGCTCTGAGGAGACAATTGAATTATAATTACGAATAATTGGTAATGTGTATCTGATGTGTCATATTTGTTATTTCTACAACAATGTGTAGGTATTATATATATAGATAATTGTATAGGTTATGTTACATTGTTGATACATTTGATGTATGTGTGTAGCCCTCTCTGACTTCCCATCTAACTTTGTATAAAATGAAGTTGCTATTGGTCGCTATGAACGCTTCCAAAACAACCCACCGCGTGGCGCTAGTCGTAATTAATGACCAATCATATAGGCGAAACATAATACGCGGTCATGAGATCCAGTTTGAAAATATATTCAGCATTGTAGTTTCCCCAATAAAATAAATAATAAAATAAAATAAAAAAAAGAACATTAATATATAGTATGCATCAACAGTAAATATATTTATACGTTGTGTTTCATATATAACCTCAAATTCGCACGATTCTGCGAATACAGAAGATCGTAAATGTTTAAAATGAAAATTGTAATTCGTCTTATCATCAGTCTGGAAGGAGAATGACACAACTGAAAGAAGTGAAAACTATTCGTGAACATATCTATTCATCAGTAATTGATAAGAGAGCAATGGAATGTGCAGAAGGAAAGAGAAAAAGCAACTAAAATTATATAGTGGGGGAATGTATTTCTCCTCTCGAAAGAGAAATGAGAAAAAAAGTGAGTTAAAAAATTCGGAGGTTCCACTGCAGTCACCAAATCTTATCTTCATACTCTGAAAAGCTATAAATAACACTTGAGAATCTTCATGACAATATGCAAAAACCATCATCAAATATGAGTAATTGAGATCATAACGATGAAAAAAAAAGTCCACAAGGTTCGTACCAACCAATTCAACTTTTTCTTTTATAAAGAAAGAAAAATGATAACAGGAACAATAAGACCTCAATCGATTCTAAGTTAGGATGAATTTATTGAGACATCTATTGTTAGCCAAGCAGTAAAATCGTTCTGCTTCAGCGAGAGAGAGAGAGGTAGATGTGAATCATTTACTCTTTTGTGTGCCTTGATATTTAATATATACATCGATGACAAACAAGACAACAAAGCCGACGAACTCAGCGATTGGTTATCATCTTTTCAACAATACTGTTGAAGGAATTCTATTCAGAGTTAATTACATGGACATTTCATGTTCGTACACGAAAGACAAACAGTAAGTGAAATGAATAATGTTTAAGATTCAGAACATTCATTAATCAACTGATCACAAGTCATTGCAGATTGTTAAAATAAAGGAACAAAATTGTGTATTAATTCTGATACAAGCAAAAAAAACAAATTCACAAGGTAAATACATGAATGAATGATGTCAAATGATTGAATATTGAAATTGATGTTTGTTTATAATTAATTATGAATGTAATTTTAAAGATTGAATAATTTTTCTTATAGGATGAATACCAAACCAAGTTCACTGCCAACATGCACAACAGTTCCATTGTCATCGGATCTGTTGTTAGATCTAATTGATAAAGCGCGTGATTGGGCTATTATGCATGGAATGGGCTATAGACCAAAGTCAAATCTCGATGAGAATTTATTGCAGCATACACCATTTACTCTTTTGCCATCAACGTTTCCCCGATCTGAATTTGTGAATGCTGTTAATATTCAAACGATATTAAATACTCTGATACATCGAGCTGCATATGATTATGAATTTATCAAAGAAACATTGTCCGAAACAATAAAAGTGGATGAGTTTACGCGTAAACTGTTTGAGATATATAAAACAGTTTACAATGAGGGAATTAATCAGAGAATATCTTTGGGATTATTTAGATCTGATTTAATGTTGGATACGTGTTGTCATGTTGATGATAATATTCATACGCCATTTTGTTGCTGGAAACAAGTTGAAATTAATACATTTGCTTCGGGTATGGGTGGACTTGGAACTGTTACAACAAAGTTTCATCGATTTATTTTGAATGAACTAAATTTGAAGGATTTAATGGGACATTTGCCAGCCAATAATGCACTCGAAGGAATGACAATTGCTATGTTGCGAGCATGGGATATTTACAACAACTCACAGTGCGTTTTGTTACATTCAATTGATATTTAATAAATCCAATACACAGATGAAAATATGATGGATTGGTAGAGTTTTGATTATCATTTGATTACGTTCATTATTTATCATTTTTCATTTTTGTTTCGATATATTCCAGAGCGATTATCCTTTTTGTTGTTGAAGATTTTGCTTTAAATATTTGTGATCAGCGATTCCATGAATTTGATATTAGAGAACACAATGATAAGGTTAGAGTGGTGAGAAAAACATTGAGTCAGTTGACAATTGAAGCGAAACTTGGACCTCAAAAAGAATTAATTGTCAATGATGAAATTGTTGCTGTTGTATATTATCGAATTGGATATTCTCCAAACCAATATTCTACACAAAAAGAATGGGATGTTCGTTTACTAATAGAACGATCAAGAGCAATTAAATGTCCGTCTATTCAATATCATTTAGCTGGTACTAAAAAAGTACAACAAGCATTGGCAAAACCTGGTGTTGTCGCTCGATATTTGGAGGATGGAAAAATGGTTGAACGTGTAGAAAAAATATTCACGGGTAAGTGATTATGAAATTATACTGTAATATATCTAAATAATTTCACTTAGTGCACGTTCATGAGCATAAAATCGAATAATTTATTGCTCTCAGGACTTTATTCATTAGAAATGAATGAAAGTGGTGATGCAGCAATGAAAATGGCTTTGGAAAATCCAGAACGTTTTGTTCTTAAGCCACAGAGGGAAGGTGGTGGGAATAATTTTTATGGAGTTGATATCAGAACCTTTTTGGAATCAATAGACCCAAGTGAACGCAATGCTTGGATACTTATGGACCGAATTCATCCACCATCACAATTGAATTACTTTATTTCTATTGATAAACCAAAAGATGGTTATCAACTTGCAGAATTTGTGTCTGAGCTTGGCATTTTTGGAGTAATCATTGGTGATGAAAATGATATATTAGTTAATCAACAAGTTGGTCATGTGTTGAGAACGAAATCGATAACTTCAAATGAAGGAGGATTAATGAGTGGGACTGCAGCTTGTGATAGTCCGTTTTTGATAGATTAAAATATTTTTGTATCACTGTGCATTCATTATTTATACAAAGTTCTTGTTGGTATTCTATGATATTGATATACTGTGAAGTTAATAATAGTCATTGAACATTTTTTCACTTCTATTTTTCTATCTAACAAAATCATTACTCGTACTTAGTTCATGTTTAGTGACTGCGGGTTATAATTAAGGTTAAATACGGACTATAACCCGAGCTGGCCGTTCCAACACCAATTGGATCATTTCACACCTGAAAAAATGGCGCCAACGTTCGAAAATGATTTGAATCCCTGAGCTACAACCGCATAATATCTGCGCATTTGAACAAATAGGTTAGGTTTGTCTCTGGAAATCACATGGTGTGAAGTCAGCTGTCGATGGATTTTTTGTTAGTTCTATTATTATCGATACGGATTCACATCAATTATTGATTATCAACATTTATTCGAATGTTTAAGTGGAAATTGAACAATAAACTGCCTTCAAGATGATGAAATATTCAGAAGAACATGAAGGTTTAGCAGATCATACTCGATGTGCTGGTATTAGAGCGGATTTGAAGATGTGTCTGCTAGAAAGTGAATGTTGCAAAACAGTTCGTACATTGTTTACTATGTATAACCTTAAATATGTACAATTCATAACTGAAATTGCATATTCTAATCAATTGATCATTTATAGGTTATATTCAATGTTCAATTCTTCATTTCCACATTTTCTTCAACAACATTCTGGTTATATTGGCAGAATAAATCGTCAATTGAATTGAGTTCATGATGAAATCATTAATGGTATTATGAAAAAGCTGCAGTGAAAGTTCAATCGAATTGCTTGTGATGCTAATTCATTTAGAAAATTTCTCCAGAGTACTGTTGATGAAAATAGGCGAATTTCGAATGAACAAATTAATAATCTGCGAACAAACTCTTTTGTTTAATTAATTAATTTTGCTTTTTTCGCAGCACAAACATACACCGAGAGAATGTTTGAAGCTGGGAGGTGACTCAGTGCCTGAAGAATGTTACGTTTTGAGGAATACTTTTTTCGAATGCAAACGATCAATCGTAATATCCTTTTTCAATCAATGCATTAATCATCTTCTAATAGTAGAACAATTAATATATTGTCTAACTCTAATCGTGAACTGAAACTTTTCACTTCGTTAATTTACTTACCATAGCTAGATATCTAAATTCCTCTCGGAATTGTTTTCAATAAATTAATTTTACTTCACTTTGAAAAATACAAATCATTAACAATATTTTGCTTTTTTCATTTAGATCGATGGCCGCAGAAGATTCCGAGGTCCCAAAGGTTATTGATGAACTATTGTAAATAAATTAGATTACAAACTTGTAATTAAAAAAAAGAAACAAACAAATTAAAATTAATAGAAGAAATAAAACTAGTCATAGACACAATGTTTATGTTTACAACCATCTTTAAAACGCGTTTGTATTAAATAATAATAATATGGGATACAAATCAAGTCACAATTTCACAAGTGTTTGAATAAATTTATTGTAGCAATATTTTGTCCGCATATTTATTTAATTTTTGAATCGAATATGAATGAAAGAAATTCTATGGATTCAATACTGTGAAGAAATTGATGATTTTGGTTTGATAGAAAAAAACATATTTTTCTTTGTTTTTTTCGTTTTCATTCATATGCAATCACAGTTTTGCGTATAACCATAAATATGCCATTATATATTGTAAATGTCTGTTTAATTATTTTTGTTTATGCTCGGACAATTATAATACGCGATACAAAAATTGAATCACAGTTTATTTTAATTTGCAAGGCTTATGAGAGATTTTTTTTTCTTTTTCACGGTGCTTTTGATCCACAATCGGCGCATCAATACATAGATATTTAACTTAAATAATCAATAATAAATGGCAATATGATATAAATCAATTGAGTAATTATAATAATCTATACATATAAATAACAACGAGAGGAAAACAGAATATAAACTTTAATGACTACGTTTTTGATTCAAAATCTAATTGCGCCAGCGCAATTCAATTTCCTGGATATTCTTGCTCTATATTTTTATTTTTGTTTCTCTATTGTCTCATTTTATATGCAACGAAGCGTCAGGCAATTTTATTAAACTATTTGTTTTATGTTTTTCGATTTATATTTGTACTCTACAAAATTCATTAAATTCTACTGTTATCAATTTTATTTTAATTGGATTACTCAAATAGGGAATCGCATTCCTAATTTAATTTGATTCTTTTTCTAGTAATAGTTTACTCTAAAAATGTTGATATAATTTTCTAAAAAAATCTTTCATACTTTGAGCCATATTATTTACCTAATCGTTATTTCATTTAATGTTATAAATACTCAATGAAATATCTCTCAACATAATTTACATACTAATTTTTTTCACTCCATTTTATTTTCTCTTTTTCGTTTCTCCGTAAAGTCAAGTAGCATTCGAAGAGGCAAGAGAATTAGTTACAATCTATTGGTGCTTTTTGTTCCAGTCACTATTTTAATTACATAATAATTGTATTTTTTTTCATTCTTTCAAAAAATTCATTGCTTAAAATTTCTCGTCATGTCACAACAATTTTTTTTTTATATATTCCACGATTATATCACACAAGTTTTCATCTATTAAACATTTATGATATGTCGTATATATATAATTAATTAATCAATTAAAGATTTAATTAATTAGCAATTGTAAAAATGTTTTGATGAAATTAAATCTGTTTTTCGTTTCTTTTTTTCATTAAATTTTCTTCTTTTACTCTTTTAATCTAATAACGCACATTAATTGCATAAAGATGATAATGTGCAGAAATCTGCTGGCAATTTTTTTATTGAAAATTCATTTTTAATTGTTTATCTATATATTATTCTCGAAGTACAAATATAAAGGTCAGCGCTATTGAGCGAAGAAGATTTTTTGTTCTATGTTATGTTATTAATTATGAACTTGATTTATCTATTTATCGTATAATTTTTTCTTATTCTTCCAATTGGTTCTATTTTCCTTAATTCATTTTGTTTTGTTTATTAAAATTGGATGAAGTGTGAAATCAAAAACACACTGACGGCCGATATAAACCTGTATATCCACACAAACGTGCACGTAAAGCCGGCAATAAAATTGCAGCTGCTGACAAGTTATCCTGTAGTTGTGAACATTCACATATCAATAGATACATCTTGTCACCTTGTGACATTGATTTATGTAACGTTATACGTTTCAATCCCACTGATTTTGGTAGATAGCGATATATCATTCGTGCTCCTGAAAAGAAAGAAAAAAAATTGTGATTTAATAAATCAATTGTGAGATATCAATCAAAAAGTAAATCTAATTGTTGTTATTTTCTGTTTCAATTGTTGTTTTATATCTCATTTAATTTAAACCTGAAACTATTGTTAAATGATAAGAATAAAAACATAAATTATATTTTATAAAATCGATTGAAACGCCCTGTAAAATCCAGTCTGTGGCGTAGTTGATATCTCTGAAAATAATGATCGGATTGACTCTATATTCGACATAGATATTAAGTAAATACCATTTTAGTAGCCCATTACATCACTTTTCCAATATCTACCACCGGTTTTATATCCCGAAATTCAGGTCAATTTTTTATATTTTTTCTTCACTATCTCTTCATTCAATAAATACTCCGCTCAATTCTCCAAATCTCTATCGACACAATGTCTTGTCATCTTATTTGTTAAGTTATTAAATTTGTCTGTTGTTTTATCAACAGTACCTGTCCAGTAAAGCCAATTTTGTTCGAATTTGAGTCCATCATCACCCTCAAATACTTTAAATATCGAAACGATGTATCCGGTGGAAGGAATTGGAGGTCTACCACCGGGTGGTTCCAATGGTGGTCGCGCTATCGTTGCAACTTCATTGAATAAATCCAATGTATGACTGGCAGCATAACGCAAATCTCGTGGATCAAATTTTCGTAGTGCTGCACATTGCACTTCTTGATAAAAATCCGCTGGATCGGTGTTGTGTTTATTTATCAGGTAATACGTGATAAAAGGAAAATCAGCTAGAAATAATCAAGAAGTTGAATCCATTAAAAACGATAATTAAATCAGGTTAATAAACTTTTCTGTTGAAGGAATAGGATAAAAAGAAAAATCAATTGAAGAAATAAAGAGAAAAAATCGTAACAATTTTTCTTTCATTTACCATTTCTTTCCATGTTGGTAAGTAAAATGCTTTGTGTTGCCGATGGTGCTATTTCAGCAATTAATTCAGCTGCTGTATCACGTTGTAGTACTAACGGACGAGAAACCGGCGACTCGACAATTGGATCGAGTGGTTCAAGTGGTGTCATAAAGTGCGCTAAAACGCATTGCTTTGGATCCTCAACTTCCAAAACGGATAATGGACTGCCAGCACGTTTTTTGTCAGCTATTGGTGCATGCTGTAAATATAAAACAAAATGAGAAAGAAAAAAAAAATTAGAAGCAATCAATTTATTGATAATTTATTATTTATTCTGTATTTGTTAAAGCTGAACGTTTGATATTTTCTTTATCATTTTCTCTCTTCAGTTCATCAATGACCTTTGAACTTTATCGTTATTATTTTTTCATTGCAATTTTTTCACAGGTGGATAAAATTCTTGACAAATTAACTCATTAAATTGGACTTGTGGATGTTGCTACGAAATAATTTCGAGAGTATATCAAATGACAACAGATTTTAAATCTTTCTAACGATTAAATTCACTGGCTGACGGATTTTTTTTTCGGTTGATTAACTTTGAAGATAAATGGAATCAAAGTTAGAACGAATAAATTTGCTTTAGGATAATATTTATAGGTCCGGATTGGAAACCAATTGGAGTGTGACATTCAGGATTTGAACCTGGCGTGCGTTTATTGAAGATCAATCACACGATTGAGTTTTTCTGGATATTGTCCGATCAATATCATCGGTAATGAATAAATTTTGTTATTCCTCTACAACAGTTGTCATATAATTCTTTTTGTTAGTCCTAGATAGAAATTAATTGGTCAATTTTATGTAATTTAACTGCATAAAAAGAATCCTCCTAGTCTGCTATAAAAACTTCTGAATGCATTTCCACCCTCAGATTCGCCAGAATCGTATTATAAAATAAAATGTAACAAATATTTTCACTACATTCAGGATTAACATTAGACATTAATTTTCAATATGACATTGCTCTAATTCTAATCATTCAACAAACACAATCAAGACATCAATCCATGCAAAATTTCATACTGAATAAAAACATTCTCATTCAGTTTCAACATAAATCTCATAACACATGAGACATGACGAAAAAACTATGCGCAAAGGATAAAAGCACACAAAAATCACTCAGACTTATTTCATCACCGTTTCGTTTTTCGCAAGGAAAATAATTTCCATGCTGTTCAATGATGCAGATTACAGTCATATCAAATCCATGCGACAATTCTGAATGAAGCAAGAAGTTTATTCATCATTTTAATATGCCGGACGAAAGAGAATAACAGAAAAATTGGAAGAAAATAGAAAAATATGTCGTAAAATATGTGAGTCCTCACTGGCACACCGGCGGGTAGAAATCGCTCAAGGGATGCTAGGGGGATGATGAAACAGTCACGATCCAATGTCGCAAGTGATATTGGTTCGCCTCGGGGCGGACTGTTGCCGGAAACAACGAGCGGTGTGTAGATTCCTGCTGGTCTATTACCACAGAATGACACCTGTGAAGCACCACAAAACACAAAAGCACATGATATATTTATCAACATGTAAATAAACACCACATATGTACTGCGTAAACATGCCGAAAATAATTATAACCTAAAAGCAGAAATATATGTCGATACAATCAGATGAAAACTGATGATCGGCCAAACAATTTCACTTCTTGTCGAAGCTGTGGACAAAATTAAAAATTCATTTCTTATATCCAATACGTTTTTGGATTTGAAATCTAATTTTTATTTAATAACAAAAAGTGGATAACTGAAGTAGATATATATATATATGTATATATATAAAGATAGGGATAATAATCGACGATGAATACGTTAAGTCGGTAACTCAACAGCTTGAATGCGCATTTGAATATTTAAAGCTATATATCATGCACCGTTTGTTTCCGGCATCGTATCATGAATATAGCATAGAAAAAAAAAAAAGAAGAAAGGAAAAACCGTTAAAGCAGCAACTCAAGCGACCAAGTCGATAAAATATATGACCCTGCTATATCTATGAAGTTCGCGTGAGTATTAAAAGAAATAAAACGATATCACACAAATAATTCTTGAATAAAATTAAAAAAAGGAATAGGAAAGTTCAGGCAGTGTTTTGAATTAGCATTTCTTTCGATATTCTATTTTTATATCAAAGTTTGTTGCATAGGTATGGAGAAATCATGTTAAAAAGCTTTAATAAGTTACAGATTCATATTGTTATGATGAGGGTAGCCTTCAGCCCTTCTTAAACGTTTACACAAATTAGAGAAGTATTGGTGTCCAAGTTTGAAGATTACAAATAAATATCAGAATATTGATGAGAATCTTAGAGGTCTGGATCAGTTCCTGTGAATGAGATCTGTTTTCGTCGCATGAAGATTCTGATAAAAGCATTGATTATGTTGGTAAAGTATGGCGAAGGCGTAAGCAAAACTACATTTTACTACACTGCATTGAAGCAATTCTACAGAAATCGTGGCGGTCACATGTCTCCTATAAATATATCACGATCCCTGTCTGAACTATCTAAAAAAAATTATGCTAGTTCTAACGACACAACTTTTCCCCGGGATTCAATGCTTTGATTCATCATCCATCTTTCCATTTTTAGGTTAACATAATTGGAAATTAGTTGTTTGGCACAAAAGTTATGAACTTGTAGCGAAACTGTTCGCATGAATGAATCGAGACAGATGGAATTCGTTACATTAAATTCATTACCAAGGATCTGCATTCATTGTGTATAAGACTTTGTTTCCAGTCATTTTGTCTTAGTTCAAGGACTTTGATGAATTTGATCAAGGACAGCTCTTCATTCTAGTTTTCCTTAAACTATTGTTGGAAAACTACCAACCACTAAACACAACTGAAGATGTTGATTCAATTAAGCAGTCTGAAATTGACTACAAAATTCAAACTATTCTAATAACCAATACCGAATAAAACAACGCAATATTTTCAGTGGTGAATAGTTGATTTCAAAACATAAACAGCATTCTTCATTCCACCTTTTTATGTTATTGACTATCTGTTTCTCACCTGTCTCGATGCGGTGGGTGTTGGTGGATCTGATGCTTCTTTGGTATTTTGTTGATTACCACTTTGCTTTCTTTTGTTTGGACCCAATGCAGTGGTGTTGTTGTTTGTTGTAGTTCCAGTTCCGCCCCACTTAATAACATGAGGCCCAGAATTACGACGTGGGCCGGGACCAAGACGTTCAGCGCCGTTTTCATCGCTTCCAGCTACAGCTGATGATGGTGATAGAAACAAATGAGTTCGATAAGCGTGCGTTGGATGTTCATCCATTGGATAATAACCGAATTCACGACTACGTCTTATTGGTACACGACCACCACCCGCAGTAACAATACTCGGACGTATGCCTAAACGCGCACCACCAGCACCTAATGATGTTGCATTACTACCTAAACTTGGCGCACCGCTGGCCACATAGCCAACACCGCCACATATTCCTGAACGTGTTTCACCGCTTGGGGCTTTGTCACCGCCAAAATTCTTACGGAACATTAAATTCATGATGGTTTGATTTATTTTTATTTATTTCCGAAAATTATGCGCTTCTTTCGATGCTTTGATGTTATATAAATTCTATTATGTTGTAGAAAATATTAAGTTAGTATAATATTCACGTTTTATTTTGTATTTTGTTTGAATCGATGTTTGCCATTGGAATACAACGACAATAAAGACACGAGGTGACTATATATATCGTTGATGAAGAAGGGATGTACGATAATAGAAGTGTCACTTAAATTGACATGAAGTAGACATAACAGAGATGAAATCTTTGTGTTGGTTGTAAGTTAATCATTTCGATGATACATACAAAAACACATGAGCAAAATACCTCATATTTATCAAGTTTGTTTCATATTATCCCATTAAATATTGTATAAATATAATTTGTTCTTCAGAAATTAATTTTCAGGTTTTGCAAAATATATTTGCACGGTCATCAGTGCAATTGGTTTGGCATGTGATCCAACAAGGCCGAACTACATCAAACTAAATCCGGCCTTTCGCACACAAACACACTCATGACTCAGGGACACACGAAGACATTAATAGAAAAAAGCTCTCAATTGATCTGACAATTGTAAATTGCTTGTGTCACGAAACATCACAATTGTGCTTTTTATTCCTTTTTTTATTTCTTTACCAAAAAATTCTTTTTGTTCTGATCATCAGTGGTGACACTGAGACATAAGAACATAAGAATAAACATTTTATGAACAGTTAAAGAAGAATATTTATGTGAATGAAACAGAAATAGAAATGTTAATAATTTAAAAATATACAAGAGAACTATTTTTATAGATTTTAAAATTTTCTTTAATAATTTCTAATAGATTTATGACCTCTACACAAATATTAATTTAATAGAGTGTGAATTTATTTTCAGGTTATACACATTGTGGTTGACAATGTCATGGCTAGTGGCACCGAAGGTCACACGTGGGATATGCTCGTCTATATAATCACAAAAAAACGACTGATAACATTAAATTGAACGAAGGTGCATAAGGCAATAAAAACTAGAAAAAATGATTTTCCACCTTAATTTTTCTACGAGCTTTCTTTAAATGTAACTTGAGTTGGTGAATATTTATGAATATTGTTACGATTGTTTAAATGTGTGTGCATGGATGTGTTTTCACTGAGTTAACTTTGAAGGTTTTTTTTTCTTTTTAAAAATTCTGTAAATATTTATTAATTTATATACACTCACTAACTAGAGTTTCCAATATTATTCTTTGCATTACAATGCTCAACTTTTATTTATAACTTTACTTATGTTCTCTCCGTTCATTGACATATGTTCAAAGCTTTTTTTATTTAAATCAAAGGAGTTTTTGTTTGTAAACAAAAAATTGTAACGGAGAAAAAAAATATAAATGATAATGTTAGGATTTTTGTATTTATAATGTAGACGTGAATGTGACCACGAGCGGCACCCCCGCACGACTGATCGTCTAACAGCGTCGCGACGCTCAGCAAAGTTGCGGTAAAGGTGCTCTTTGTATGTGTGTATGAGGATATAAGTGATGTGTACATTTATATATCAGCTAATGACGATTCACGTGGTGTGGTTTAGAGTGCGTTTGCGAAATACATATCAATCTGATTATTTTACTATTCTTAATGTGAATATTTATATAAAATGAGCATTGAGATATATATGTGGATGTGTTGCGTGTCTATTTGAGAGGAAAATCGATTCGAACATTTGTGTTGTCGAGGGGGAGGACATAATTTGTAGAGAATAAGAGGGCAATGAAGTAGAATCACAATCGATCATGAAAGATAATTGAGTTGTGGAAGTTTTCATTTTCTCAAAATGTTTGACGGCCTGTCACACTCAAACTGCCAACGTGAGATATATATTTATAAGAACTTTTTTGTAGAGTACAAAAATCTGCATATGCTAGAATTTTAGCTGAATTTTTCTTGTGAATAGGAAGGGAAATATGTAACTTTGAAGTTGGATTAAAAAGTGAGATGTTTTATCTGAGAATCATTCGTTGAAATTTCTGGCAAACAACTGAATTTCTATATAGGTTGAATAATGGATCCACTTCCGTTGACGTAGAATTCCAGAGAATATTCAGTTGTGGAGAAATTTTATTGTGCAGACTGCCAAAAAAAGCGAGAAATCATTTACTTCTTCCATTTCTAATTGCTTTTCTGGGTACATTTCACCCACCCATAAATCCCGTATATCTATATGAACACTATGACGAGACGATTAGAAATATTTTGTTCATTCCAATTCACAAAAAAAATTCATCGTCATATTCGTGATTAAAAAATTTAATTCTCTAGAATAATTATCATTTATTCTCTCATCAATCCTACATGTCTTATCAAATTTAGAAAATAGCATTTCAATTCATTTCTTTCCTTTATTTTTTCGTTTTCTTTCAAGAAAAGGTTGAAGATTGATCGCGTGTAACGTCGAATGAGCAGAATAAAATATCTACACGTACACCGAAGTGAGAAAGAAGAAAAAAAAAAGGAAATGATTGACATGATAAGATAGATAAAAAGAGGTTATGTTGGCTATCGTCTCAATTTTTCTTGAGTGATTTATCCTTTGGAATATGAAAAACTGTATATCGAGAACTCTCTTGAGTGAATAGAGTTGGATAATAAATATAAAAGTATATACTGCATGAATGTATGTTCATATATCTACATACATATTTAATCGCAGTTGGCAAACTCCAATTCATGTTGAGATTCGTTCAAGATTTATTTATTGGACGAGTACCAATCAAAAGATAAAACAGGGCAATCAGAATCTATAAATAAAAGCGAATAAATATAGATTTTAGTGACAATGATTTTTATATACAGAATTATCAAAAGAGTAAAATTGAGGTTATTTATAAATGCATTAAGTACTATAAATAAATGTTAATAATATGAATGACTTGAGCATGTCTATTGTCTTTCAATAGAATCATAAACAAAAGTATCCAAAAGATACTTTTATAGGTAAAATTGAGGTGAAAAGTTGTTGAAAAATTTCTGGTCAATTGTTTTGATGAGGTTAGGGCTACTGAAATATATTAATTCATATAGAGAAGAAACTTTTTCTTGTGTGGAAATTATTTTTCTATTAAAAAGCTCATGCTTCACTTGATACTGTTTCATATATTCATATGAATATGTGAGCGTGAATTGCATGATTAATATTATTCCATTGATTTCCCACAAGGCCAAGTGAGGTTGAATTGGCTGATATGAAATACGTGTGAATTTGCTCGTGTGGGTGCCTTTATCTGCATGCGAGGACACCACAATGTCACAGGATAGAACGTGGATGACACGACATGAGAAAAAGTATAATTATGCGACTCCTAACTGTTTATAATAAATAAAATCTAATTGGATTATCATCAAATCATATCATGTTAACTTTTACGTGTATGAATTTCTTTCCATGACAACTTGAAGGATCGAAAAAAGTTCACATGCAAACGAAGAAAAGACATGAAGAAATAAAGAAACAAAAAGAAGAGAAACAGGATGATTTGAGGAAATATAATTCTTTTATTTCTTCATATCTTTTTATTTATTTCTGCATTTTTCACCATCTTGATTTCCCCAAGCGGAACTAAAGAAAGACATTAAAGTTTACATATATGAACGTATGTATCATTTATATACCGGAAAAGGGAAATAGTTTCTTCAACCCGTTAAGAAATATGCTTCGTGAAATGTGAAATTATTACTCTGATAAATGTGATAATATTATTTCGAACATCTGAAAAGAATATCCTTTATGTGTTATATATTTATTCCTGAAAGTTTTTATATATGCAAAAGTCTGTGCAGTACTTCTAACTCTACATTGCACGAACTAAATTTTCGTATTTAACAATAACAATTAATCTTAATTGATAAAACAGAATAACACATCAATTGGAAAATTAATTTCCATTAGCAGAATATAAATAAACTTAAAAACAACAAACTTACAAAATAAGATCATAAATTTCATTTTCCTGTTATCAATTCGTTCAAAATTTCAATCATTTCTAGTAATTCATTTTTTTTTCCTTTCATTTCAATAGAACAAATCGAAGATAATTACATATTCACACCGACATATATTCTGTTGTCATGTAATCTTTTACGTCACTATCGATCAATTGTACCCAACTGTATTGAATATTCCAATCACATACACATCTGTACATATACACAACTACTCATGAATTCTGGATGGTAGTTGCATGCACGTGAATTTTTTTATGACGATTTTTTTTTCCTCGTTTTCTTTTTTACCTTCTGCTTTTTACTTTTCTTTTATGACAATGGTACGTCATTAAATAGATTGTGTAGCACACGAGCATTGCAGATTTTTTTTTCCTCTCATCGTCGTACAATTAAAAAAAAGATGAATAAAAATCCATCTTTTTATTCTCTCGATATTATGAAAAAAAAATATTAATATTGATCAGTACAACAATTAGAAATAAATGAAAAATACTACAGATTTATATTTTATATTTTTTTCTATAAAACTTACTTGAATCATTTAATGGACAGGCCATGTAGCTGTAACGTTGTTGATCCCTTTGGCCACTCGTCATCGTTGCAAATTTTGTCACGTAACGAAGTAATTCGTCATAGAAAAATAGAAAGGTAGTGCGAATTATTTTGTTTATATAAACGTATAGTTAATAACAATAATCAAATTAATTTGTCTTTGTAAAATATTTTATCGTTTCACTTTTATTTATATCTTCTTTTCTTTCAGCTTTTCTACACTTTTCACTTTGTATTTTCTCCTTTTTTCTTTCCTTTTATATTGTCTCTGTCATTGTTATCATTATTTTTATTATTATTTCTATTATTCTTTACTTATTTTGCTCACAATATCACTCGCACTTTGGAAAAAAAAAGGAAAAACATTAAACAATGGAGATTAGAGTAGGTAAAAAAAATGTGGCATGACAAACAACAATAGTAATAATGATGATATGAAGGAAAAATAATTATACTTCTCATGCCAATTAGACGAATTTTCACGATGTCAGTCAAGAGATAAAACAAGAATAACTCAACTTTATATATATATATATATATATATAGAAATGTGACTTTTCTTCAGTTTTTTCTTGTTTCGTTCGAGTAAAGACAGTAAACAAAAAAATAAGGAATATAAAACAAAGTTGGCTAATTTATTGATTCTGTTTTGTTTAAATTAAACAGAATTGATAAATTTTGTGTTAAATATTGTAGTTTAATAAACAAAAAACATAAATATTTATGAATAGTTTGGTGTTGAATTGAATTATTTCTCATTTATTTTCATAACCTCAATAAAATTCATTTAATCACGCAAAATTCTCAATTCTAATCGAACAAACAAATCAGCCAATGTAAAATAAACAAGAAAAGCATGAACACACTTACAAACACACATAAACAATGAAGAGCGAGCCCCTTTGCCGAGTACCGTTGATTGGAAAAAAATGAAAAACCACAGTGGAAAAATTCGGGAAATAAATATCAAATAATTTTCTTGTTAAATTAAACTTCAATCTTCATATCGAGAACAATTTTAAAATAAAACCAGAAGGAAAAAACTTTTAACAATTAATATACATTCGTGTATTTGCACGTGTGTGCACTTCTATATATAGAATACGTATAAATACAACAAAGTTAAATATATACAGGAGAAAAAAGATGTAAAAATGGAAAATTGGTGCGTCCAGTACCCGGCTTTGGGCTCTACTGGATTCCTCATCGTCCGCTGCAAGCTCACGTTATACAGTGTGAAATATTTGCAAACTACGAAGGGAAATGAGGGTTATGTAGCAAGTGAGAAGGACAATGAGTGAGAAGGTAAGAGGATGCTGCGGATACTGAAGCACAAAAGCACATATATATACAATATATTGTGCTCTCTCGCACACGAATTCTCTCAGTAAAACGGCGCAGTGCATTTCACCCCTTCATGCGCCAACCGTGAACTTCCCCTCATTTCCTCATCACTCTTGTCGCCCCTCTCGTTCTGATAACACAGCGTCTGTGACTATATTCAGTGTATGTAGTCTCACCTCTCTGAAAGTTAAGCGCACCCACCTCCATTCCATGTCGCAATGTATCTGCAGAGTCAGGAGCTTTTGCACATCACGATTATATTATATGGTTAATGCATAGAAAAGATGGTTTTGATTTGGTTTAAGGTTATATTATACCAAAGCCTATTTTTCAATTCATGAGGTGCAGGTTGAATTTTGTCGAAGAATTTTTTTTGGTCTCTGAAATGTTAAATTCATGTGGAGTTATTTTTTATTTATTTTATGTAAGATTGTAAAGGGGAATTGATCTGTTGATGCAATAATTCAATGATTAAGTTCATTAGAATTGTTGCAATTGAAATGATTTGTTTTATAGTTGAAGTTCAAAGTCAGTTAACCTAAATCAACAGTGTGAATTGTTCTATAATATTTTATTGCCATTTCTATTTGTTTCATTTAATTTAATGTTTTATAAAATAATTATTGTCTATGAAAATGTATATTTATTTATGTTATTTTATATTTTTATTGTCTTAAATACTATTTTCACTGATATGATAGACTTTAATTCACACTCGAATGATTAAAAAATTGATTTAATGCAAATTATTATCAACGATCGATACATAAATTCCAATAGGATTTAAACAAATATATATATACACATAAATTTATGTACACAAATAGATGTTCATACTCTCATTGAGTTCTAAACTCCCATGAGATAACAATTCTACTCTCTATCCGGACTTTATCACCACGACCAACATAAATTTACTTTGAACCTTTTACCTATATTTTGTATTATTCAATGTATGAATGAAAAGAATGAACAAAATGTATTCTCGATCAAATATAATTTTTGTTAAGTTAAAAATGTAGCCAATTATTGTAATTATTTGTTTATATCGATATTTTTGTTATTATTGATCTGAGAATACTTTTTGTTTCATAGTTCACATGAAATTGGCAGTTGAATAGTTGAAGAGCTTACCGAAGCACAACCTCATGAATCAAATTGTTATATAAATATATTTTATTATGAATAATAATTGAATTAAATGCAGCAAAGTATGGATAAACATTTTGGAGAATAGACAGCATTGATAATATTTCAATTTTAATTAAATATACAAATCACCCACGCTTCTCTTGTTCAGATAAATTAAATGTTAATCATTCGATCTTATTGCACACTTGTGATGAATGTAAATTAAAAACTAAATAAGAAGAAATATCGCAGAATATTTATACAATTCGATTATAAATTGAAAAAAGAACTTAGAAATAATTGTAAATTTCAATGACCATTAACTGAAATAAAATATTTATTGATTCATGAAGAGATTTAATCTCTAATTTCATGAGGTTTTGATTGGTAGCGCCTCAGTTATAATAGTCAAATTAATAATAATGATAGTAATAATAATAATAGTAATAATAACAAAAATAATTATAATAAATGTAGTGAACAAACATCAGATTAGATTGATACAAGAAATCCGACACTTGATGCAAGTTATTGATCAATTAAAAATTTTTCTATCCACTTGAAATAGTGAAAATAAAATCGAACAATATTAATAATGAATTCATTGATCAAAATTTTTTCTAGAGTATTTACACACATTAAATTAATGTATATCGTATGAATAATATTTAAATATTAATATACAAAATGTGACAATTTTTATGGATGAATAATTTTGATCTTATATTCAATTGACAAATGTTTATTCTTTTGGTTTTGTATTGAAGTGGTTGAATCGATGCTCAAACATTTATAAATCCCAAGAATAAAATCAAAATCATCCAATGAAATAATTGTCCCATCAATATATTTATATATATAATTCTTGGTTCTATTTTTTGCTTTTATGGAAGCTTTGGGAACGAATAAAGTTTATAAAAACAATCAACAATTGTATGAAGAAAGTGAAACGAAATAATTTATGAGTCAGTTCAAAAATAGCAAATGCATTTTTATCAATTTGCACTTATTATCATTTCGTTTTAACTTTTTCAAATAACAATTCTTCTATTCGGCATCTAACAGACATTAAATTCATTATTTTTACATAAACGTAAAAGACATCTCAAATGCAACGATAAATCTCCATTCAATGCGTTCTTTTTTCATTCCTCTTTTCGTTCTCAACAAATTTGGCTTCAAAGTACGTTTGATAATAATTTCTATTGTTTATCTATTATCTACATAATAAAACGCAATTTAACACGAGTTGAAGCACAGTCTGCAGTCTTCCAACAATATTACAATAATATTTCTTTGGACTTCGTTACAAATAATTAATTATGTCCGTATATTATTATTTATTATTACTATATTTATTTAATATTATAAATGAATTTGAATCACCACTTATCAAGATGCCTCAATGTCCAATGTTTTATCTCGGCTTCTTCGTTTCTCCCATTCATTTATTCTCTTCAATGGATAACAGATCACTGCTGATAGTAGAATTAACGTTCCCGAGAGGTAAAAAGACGCATCGTAACTTCCAGTCCATTCCATAAATGCTCCTGTAATAATAAAAATAAATTTCATCATTTGCTTCAAGCCTTCAATAAGAAAAAGTTGTGAAAATAACAATAAAAACAAAAAGAACCAGAAGAAGAAATAGAACAGAAAATTTGTTCCATCCTTTTTTTTTCTTCCCATTTCTTCGTGCTATAATTTCTCACCAGCGAGTGGTGAACCAATTGACGCTGCTACACCTTGAAATAGTAATATTAATCCAAATGCATTTGTCAATTTTTCCAATCCCACAAGTTCCACAACGAGAATTGATCTGAGCGCAGCAAAAACCGCTAAAAAAGATCGGAAAAATTCATGTAATCATTGAATTTGTTTTTTCCTGCCAGACTTCTCTTTGATCGCTTTATTTACTCTTGAAAGAATCCAGCAAATAATCTCAAGTAAATAAAAAAAAATCAAAGAGAAATATTATCTCAGTCCGAACTTGTTCGCTCTTTGCAGCTTTGTAAGTTATAAAATTATCTTCTCGCTAATATTTATTTATATTATAAATAATATAATAAATGATTGAACGAGGTGGTGAAGAATATAAGCAAATTCTATTAACTTGCCAAGAAATTATCATTTTACTGTATTTATACTTACAAACACTCAAACCAAAACTGGCACAGTAAAAATATTGATATTCTTTTGATCCAGATAATCCAGAAATAATTGTGACAATTCCACTGATGCTGATAAATATATTATTCACAGTTAATGCATCAACACCAGGCAAACTACTGGCCAATCCACAAACAATACGTCCAATTGTGTTTGCTATACCAATAACCGAAACTAAGAACCCAGCAGTTGTTTTATCTAAATTGTAAGCTGTTTGCGCACGATCTGTGAATGATAACAACGAAAAAAAAATGAATAAATCGAATTAAAAACTTTCAATTTCATCTCTCATACAATTGTGAACAAAATATTTACCTGGCAAGTAAGTAAAAGGTGTAAAGAATCCCATCATAGTAAGACCACCACTAATAGCAAGAATAAGAAAAGATGGACTCTTCAATAAATTCAAATCCAACATGGTGGTCAAAATTCTTCTAACACTTTCTGGACATAAATAACAATTTCCACTTTTTTCTTCTTCAACATCTGTTGCAGTTGGTAAACGTGTAACAGACATATGATAACCAACTGATGACAATTGTGATTTATAATGTGGTAAACGTGCCAAAGAACCACCATAAAAAATATCATCACGATAAAATGGCCGTTGAGGGTCGCGCGCTGTTGAATTACGTTTATGACCACCAACTTTTTTCAATGACAATTGACTACCATTCTCTCTTCGACCACTAATTGTGTGTCTTCGTACCTATAATTAATTATTAAATCAATTATTATACTGTTGTTCATTCATTTATTTTCTTTTTTTCTATTTCTTATAATGAGTCGCATTTTTTCAACCTAACCTATTCAATGAACACTCAATCATTTTATACAAGATTCAATTATCGTATCAAATATGTTTACTCAACGATTATTAAATTGCAATGTTATATACGTTCAATTATCTTTCATTTTTTTCTCTACATCAACGTAAATAATAATTATCGGCTGATCAATCACCTAAGATATTGATATATATCTTATGTGTATTGGTATTAAGTGCGTGAATGTGTAGTTGTACTTGTGTATTTAATAATTATACTCACAGTGGGTAGTCGACCGTACAACTTTTCTAGGTCGCCGTCAAGTAAATGGTTTTCCTCTTCTGTTTTTATCTCAGTTACATTCTTTGTTGCATCCATGTCAGAATAAATTGGTACAGACAAACGTTTTTCTGATGAACTTAATTGTTTATCACTATTTATTGGTAAAATGTGATGAAGTGAATGACGAGATCTATTGCTAGAAAAATATAATTTAATTTGTAGTGATGTGTTGATAGAATGATGGAAGATAAATTGAATTTGTACATTGAGAATTGATTCAGAGAGTTTGGGTAAGTTATTTGTTTTGTTGGGTGGTGGTTTTTTTTTATCTTTAATAATATTAAGTAATAATTGATTGATCATTCACTTACTTAACAATATCAGGATTACTTCCAATAACTTGTGCAGCAGTAGGATATTCAGAATTATTATTTGTTCCAAAAATCCAACCAATATTTGCAGGTTGACTGGCATGAAGTGAATTTGTTGAAATTGCTTTCTTCACTAATGGACTTTTAACTTCTTGCAGAATATTTTTATTATTTACCTCTGATTGTTTAATTTTAATACGACTTGGTTTTAATGGTCTAAATAATGCACCAAATATTGCACAATTCAACAGCATTCCTTGATAGAATTACATAAACATGAAAAAGAAAAAGAAATGAATTAATTGAATTATAAATTTTATATTCATCAACTTTATAAAATTCTTTTTTCTTTTGTCTAACAATGAGCAATGAGAATTGAAAGCTTTTTCAATTCAATTTGTTCTTATCTTTTTTATTATTTACAATTTCATTAGAACATTAAATAAAATAAAACAAAATACTCACCGGCTTGCACTAACAAAGTATAACGCCAGCCATAGTTTTTTATCAGTAAATCCGTTACTGGTGCCAGTACAAATGCACCAATTCCTGAACCACAAACCGCAATACCAGTCGCTAATGCTCTCCATCTCTCGAAGTAAAATCCTGTGGTTATTACCGCAGGTACATAGATCAAACCAGCGCCCACGCCCCCTTAATTCACCGAACAAAAAGAATGAAAATAAAATAAAAATTAATCAATAAATAAATGAAACAAAACAAAAAAGTACAAATGTATAAATTTTTTTCTTTCTTTTGTCACTGAATTAATCTTTGAATTTATTCGTCCCATGACATTTTTGTCTGTTATCTTATCTCCATCAAGAGATTATCATTGAAAACAAAAGAATAAAAATGAAATAATAATAAATTAAAAAAAGAAGTAAAACCCAACAAACGAATTTTAATGAAGTGGAACATTATGAAAGATAAGTTAAAGCAAAAAATAAAAAAATATAATGAAAGAATGAGAACAAATGGATTTTTTTTTGATGAATTTTACGTATGAATAAATAAAATAGGAAAAAAAATTATTTCTTTACCTAATATACCGTATGAAAAGTACAGGAATTGAACTGACGTACTGAAATATGATAAAACAAATGCGATACAACTGACAACACTTCCAATCATAGCCACTGGTCTGAATCCATATCTGTTCGCCAATGCTGACACAAATGGTCCTAATAAAAAGAAAATAGAACAAGAAAAAATAATAAAATTATGTACAAACATAAAAATAAAATGAATGAATGAATGAATGAATGAATAAAGCAATGAAAATCAGAATAAAATAACAAAATAGAATTAATAATTAAATAGATAAGGAAAAAAAGAAGAAACAATTCATTAATTCATTTACACATTTAGTTAATATTAAAAAACAATTTTTACTAAATATTTTATATAGAACACTCATATACGTAATCGTCACTTTTATTCTTAAATTATTATCTTGAACTATAAATAAAGATAAAAAAAAGTGGATGAAATAAAATAAATAAAAAAAAATTTGTAATACATTGAAAAGAAAAATTGTATAAAAAAATTAAATTATCTTTATTGTGACACGCTCGTTAGTATAATGATAATAATTGAAGATTTGTTAATATATTATGTTTATATATATTGAACTCAATTGACAAGGAAAAACATTTTTTAAATTCAACTGTGACGTGAATGTTAATGTATTTGATAATTCTTTTCTCGTTTTCTTTTTTTTTATTTAATGTTATCAGAATATATTTAAAATTGTGTTTTGCAAGAAAATTCATACATAAATTTATGTATTCATAAGACTATTTATTTAATTCAACAGAAATTGTTGATAATATTAAAACCAACAAACCATTTTTACTTCAAAATTATCAACAAAATTTGTAAAAATATCAAAAACCATAAAAAAAATTACAACAATACCAAATTTATCTTCAATATTGTTTAACTATTATGAAAAAAATTTCATTTGTCAAATTTACATTTATCTTCACACGTCAATAAATCATTTCATAATAAATATTATCATTCCACTTTGTGGAACAATAAAATTGCATAATATTCACACATAGTTTAAGTCACAATAAAATTCTTCACAATAATATCAACAAACAGAAAAAAAAAATGGCAATCAAAGATGGAAAATTAACCGTTCAATATTATAAGATAAATTATTTTTACAATTTTTCAAATAATTACGAAAACAAAATTATTATAAATTATTTAATCACAAATCAATCAATCAATCTTTAATAAATTTTCTCAATTTTTCATTTCTCCATACATTTTTAAATAAAAATTTCAATTATATTTACCAGCCATTAAGTAGAATCCAGTTTGTAGTGATCCAACAACTGCTGCACTTGAATTTGTTGCATTGAATGCTACAGTTATTTCATTTAACATAAGTCCAAAACTGAAAATAATTCCATCGACAAATAGATTGCACATGAAGGAAGCAGCAACAATTACCCATCCCCATCCACCGTCTGGTGGCACAACCATCTCCACTTCGACCTGTATATTTTTGTTTACATGTGTGTAAATAAATAATAATAAAAATGTATGTATATATATATATATATATATTTAATATTTATATACTTTATATTAAGAATATGATAACATTGTGACCCACAACTTGCTCAATGTGTTCTCTTTGTATTTAAATATTGACGAGAAAATGAAATGAATTGATTTAGTGTATTTAATTAATTTTTGTGATGTTTTACATGAATTAATTTTTAGAAAGTAAAATATTTATTAATTTTTACTCACCTCATTGTCATTATCTTTGCAATCGTCGAGCTGTATCTCTTCATTAATTCCATTTGGATGACCATTATTATTAATATTGTTATTGTTGTTGTTACTATTTTTTTTTGCTGATGAATTATTGCAGCAGTCACTTTTGCTTTCCGTTGACGGGGCCATGGTCGATTAAAAACTTCACCTCCACCACAGCCACCACCACCAACAGTAAATGCAAAAAGGGCATCAAACTTCTGTGAAATATTTTTAATAATAATAAATTATAAATAATAAAGAAAAAAATAATATTAAAAGTTAAAAGAGAACTAACAAATGTTTTAATAAATTATTTTCATTGTTTTTTTCTATTGTTATTTGTTTATTAATTATTATTTGAAAATAAGGGATGATTTTAATTGTTTCTTCTAATTTCACTGGAGAATTGTTTAATATTTATAATGTTCAAATTAAAATGTTTAAAATTTTTTCTAATTATTTATTGTCACTGTAAATCAAATAATAAAACACAAACAAAGAATTAAATAAAAAAAAATAGGAACAATTTGGAGAATTAAAAACTGATGAATGAAAGAAAATTAATTTGAAAATTAAAATCATTAAATTTAATAATTAACAAAATGTTTTTGTCTTATATTGTTGGATTTATTACACACACTCGTTTTATTATATATGTTAGCAGCGAGATGACTGCACTCAGAAGCCCGTGGGACTTTTATCGGTTTTGTCCCGCAACGCGCGGCACAAAAATAAGTAAATTTCATCATCGATGATCGTAACTTGTGGGAGGGACGTTGAGAGCATAAGAGGGGAAATCCACTGTCCGTATGGCAATATTATCTTGTTTCATTGCAACTGGAATGATTATGCGTCATCACACACACATAAAATACACAATCGAACAATAATACATATATACAAAGAAGAAAAAAAAAAAAGATTTATATGTAATTAATATAGAAAAATATATTGAAAGAAATGGTGGGAAAAAATTGGTAGATCACTGTTGAATTTATATCGAATTTAATTTGGAAATCGTCATGTAGTGTATTGAAAGGCCTTGATGTGAGGAAGGTCGTACTTCCCGTTCTTTTATAGGACAATTAATTTCTTTTATTTGATATTGAGAGCAAGAAAGGAGAGGGGATGTTTTATATGACAAGAAATTCTTAGGAAGTCAATTTTAACTATCATTTAAGTGAAGAGAATGAAGAAGATGATGGTGGTAAAGATGAAATTATGTTTGGTAGTTGATGGACAGAGTTGAATAAAAAAAAATGGAAAATGTTGATAATTTTGAGGTTATGAATTAATTAGAATAATATTTTGGTATTTGTTGTTAATTTTTTTAATGCTACAATAGGATTTTGTTAATAATTATTGAATGATTTTGTTGTAGAAGAGATGAAGAACAATATAGAGATTAATAAAATTTATATATTGAAATTAATTAAGAAGTTGTAAATTATTTTTGGTTATGTTGATTAAGTAACGCCCTAATATCAAATGTTTGTATATATATATATATATATAGATGTATATAAATTGTTCTATTAAAATGTTTATTCTTTTGAGGTCTATCAGGTTAATTTTATTACGAAATTTTTTTTATAGATGTGAGAAATAAAGAGATTGTTATTAATTTGTTTGGTTAGTTTATGATTGGGTTGATTATTTGTGACGTTAATATTTAGTAAACTCATAAAATAAAATTGAAGGTTCAAAGGGAATTTTCTTGCTCAAAATTATGAAATTTATTTGATTCAAAGAGATATTGAAGAGAAAAAAATTATTTGAAATTTCGTAGAATTTTAATCAAATGATATTTCATTAATTTGATTATTCAAGTTAATCAGTTTCATCAACTGTACCTAATAATCTTAAATATTTGTTATCGTTAGTGTAAAGAATTTATAGTAAACTGATAAGATCCAAAGAATGTGGGTTTTTATCACAATTGACATATTAACAGGTATGAATCTCTATCAATTGATAATTTGTAATGAAAAATAAGTGAAAAAATTAAAAATGTTGGGAAGAAAAATATGAATTATTTATTTAAATGAATTTATTCGTTCCATAACTGTTTTTAATATTTAATCAATTGAGATTTCCCTGCACTTGTGTAACAGAACTTTGTGTAAGATGATAAAATGTCAAACTACATCATTTAATAATAATAAATTATTCATGAAGATTACAACATTAACTCAATTTCACTGAAACTCAAACTTTTGCAATTATTAAAATAAAAATTACCACTAAATGATTGAAGTTACGAAAAAAAACATAGACACCAAAATTCTTAACTGTTTTACAATGAAAACACTCGTTTTTGAATTTTTCAAATATCTCAATTACTTTAGAAAATATTCACCAATTAATCTCAAACATTTTTACTTTCATTCAGCATCATTCTTCCTCCATATAATCCTCATTATCTCAACAACCAATCAACCAATTCCCAATATCAAATCCTCATTATTTTCGTCATAAAAAACCACACATTTTTCATCCCAACACTTTTTCCATATCTCAAACCGTTCATTCACAATTTCACTCGAAATGAACCCAAAACATACAAACAAAAGTCCACAAACGTTCTCTCAAATTTGTTTGTAAACAAATCGTCTTTCTATGTCATGTCAGAGCACACAAGAATCATAACATTGACCAAGGTAACCTTTAAATGAACACATACCATACAGAGAACGTGTAGCCTAAATAAAAAAAAATTCCAAACCACATTCAAACACTATTTTAGTGTCAACACACACGACAAACATAAACACAACTTTAAATCCTTGAATGAAGTGTACGAACTTATTTAATTAATGACCTCGTACAGAATTAAATAGACCGTGATTTTTAATTATTTTTTTTTCTCTATAATCGTTTTTACTTTTTCTTCATAAATTCTCTTCTCTCTTCATCTTAACCCCTCCTTTCATAACAATTTTTTTCTTTTTTCCAATGACAAATTTATAAAACAAGAATGGCACTAATAACAACCGACATATAAATCAGTCAGAATTATCATCAACTAGTAGTTTATTTATTATAATAAACACCTGTTCATTAAAGTTAATTGAAAAAAAAATAATAACAATAATAATAAACCTGTTTAGAATTCTGCGAAAAAATTCCAGAATTTGTTTTCCATTTTTTTCTCTTTCGTTTTAATTGTTCTGACAATTTTCATTTTTGTTTCATTTTATTTAATATATTTCAAGTGTTAATTATCTACTTTACCACACGAAAAAATTCATTTAAATTCTATTGTTTATAATAATGAAAAGAAAATAATTTATTGATAAGCATTAAAATGTAAAAATATTAGCAAATAACTTTGTTGTAATTAATAAATCGTTACATAAATGTACAATTATGTGACTTTTATTGATTTATTTGTTTTAATTTCCAATATTTTTTTTATTTTATTATTTATACTGGAATATTATAGCAAGAAATATTATTAAATGTTAATTCAAGGTTAACCTTCACTTTTATCCCCGATGTCTTCGTTTACATGATTTGTATGTTAATGTAACGTAAAATAGAAACAGCAACAATTATTATTATAATTTTTTTTGTTGGTTATTTATTCATTGATTTCTATTGTAATTATTGGGTGTGCATTGCTTGGGGCAACTACAGTAGAATTTGTTAAATTGTGAAATAAAGAAAAATTATTATAAAAAATGACAGAAAAGGTTATTGATAATTATTTGTTTATTAATTTATTAATTTATGCGTTTCTGGATTTTACTTTGTGTTCTTTCTATTTTTATTTATTAAATTGCTTATTAATTCTTCGTGTTTGTTAATAAAAAGACGAAAAATAAGAAGAAAAGAGAGAAATGAAAACAAAAAATTGAATAAAAACTTTAAACAAAATTTCACCTCACTCAACAATTCCTCGAGCTCTGCTTCACGATTCTTCTTCGCTTCCAATTACACAAATGAATTTAAGCTCTTGGAATCAAACGTATTTATATAAAACAAATACACACACAATTCATGCATGCATACACATTCATATATATATATATATATATATATATTTATCTTTTCTTAGATATATGATAGGTGGTAAGAGAGATTTCCTAGGGCAATATTGAAGGAATAAAAGAAAAAGAAAGAAGAAAAATAAAAATTATTAAAGATGATGATGATGAGAAGTAGACACAATTCCACACACTAATCGACACTCAAATACGATTATGATCAACGACGCCAACCATTAAACGTTTACTTTCAAACTGATGAAACAACCCACAAACAAACACACACACACACACATTTACATTGATTGCACCCAACTTGTCTTACTTTTTTATCATTTTATTTTCGTACACATTGTCTTATCATTTATAGAATGACAAAAAAAATTTTACACATTTATATCAATGTCTATTTCAAATTATCTAAAATTCATTTTTGAAGAAAAAAATTATTTATCAATTTTTTTTTGGTATGAAAGAAAGGAAATTTTTTTTTTTTTTGCCTTTTATTTAACTTTTATTTTTGTATCGTGCGAGTTTTGTGATTCATATTTATTTAAAGTGAATGAACAAAGGAATTGAATAAAAAATGGAAAATGTAGTGGTGAATACAAAGTTCATTTAATTTTTGTTTGTTTTATTATTTCTTTTACTTTCTTTTTCTTTCTTTCTTTTTGCCCCTTTATTTCACTGCGCTTTGTTATCATGTTCATTCATTGTTGTGTATGATTATTTGTGTTGGATATTTGTCGGATATTTATTAGAGTTATTTATGTTGGTAGTAGAAATAGATAAATGGGATATGATAAATACACAAATCATAATTAACTCATGGATTTTTTTTGATTGATTGTATAGTTCAAGTGTTTGTGCAGTCATTGTTTAAATTGTGTTACAAATTATATAATTAATGCAAACAATTACATGTGAATTTATTTTTTATCTTTTATGTTCATCTTATTATTTATAAATTTCATACAAGAGTGGAATTTGTTTATTTTTTTTTGTTTATTTTAAAGATAAGATTTGAAATGGAATTTTCAGTACTATTTTTTTTTTGTTTCTTTTTATATCTGACAAATTTAATTTTTATCATAAATTATGTAAACGAAATTGTGAATTTTTTGTTTGTGCAAATGAAGTAAAAATTTTATTTTATGTCAAAGAATTTTTTTCATTTATTTTTATTAATAATTTTAGTTATATTTATTAATAAATGAACAAAATATTCACTTTGATAACAACAAATTACTTGACAATTTCATATCCAGTCCAACATTGAGCTCTTAAATTTTGTTAGAAAAAAATTCAACTCTCTCAAATTGTCCAAACATTTTTTTTCCAAATTAATATTTTTGTCCAACGACTGTTTAACACAAATAAATTATACAAAATATGTTTGACCAATCGATTTATTCACTAAACTGTTTGTCAATGGGCGAGTTCTTTTATGACATCAATTAATACAACTTTAATTTCTCCTTAATCTTTTCGTTACTTAAAACGTCGAGAATATTTTCATTCTAAATTAATTCCAGATGTTAATCCACAAAATGGAATTCTACTGTAAAATTCTCTTTATTATCATAAAATAATTTTCCTCCACCTAATATTTAATAAACAAACAAAAACTGTAGACCAATCAACCTGTCAATAATTATAAATTTGTATTTTTCAAAAGTTATTTTCATTTTCTCTTAAATTCTTCATAAATTCTCTTCAACAATTCAAAACATTTTTTTTATTCCCTCCAAATACTTTCCCAACTCCACATGTCGATGAAATAATCATCAACACACACACACACACACACACATTCACATGTGTTAATGACGTTGACATGAATAAACCCAAGAAAAAAAAATTCGTTTCCATTTGTGGCCGGAAGTTGAACATCCTGAGATGAAATTTGTCATCACACGCAATTGTACGCATTTAATAATTCATGAAAAAGCCTCAGAAGTCCCAACATAAAGACAAAAAAATAAACGAAACAAAAAAGCGAAGAAAAAAAACCTCACAAAAAAAAATAATAAAAATTGATAATTAATTTCACAATTTTGTATGAAAGAATTACTCAATAAAAAAAATATCTATTAAATTCTTTTTTCTTTTCCATCAATATATCATCTCTTCACCCATTCATATTTAAAACCACGTGGCTCATATATGTGTTTACATAAACAAACACATGTATATACCATAGATACACGTTTCATCGATCGATAACTCATTTTATCGCTTCATAAATTTATTTTTTAATGCGTAGTAAGTATGAGGAAAGCATAAGATGGAAATAACAACACCGAAACGTACAGATATGACGAAATTATCAATAGTAAAAATATGTAAATAAAATTCTTCACCAAATTTAAATGAAGTATAAATACACACTAACATATATATTTATTTCATGTAAATAACACTCGGCATTGGTATTTGTGTGTGTTCTTGTGGTACACGTGTTCCAGGATGAGACCACGTGGGAATCCCGCAGTTGCGCACAAGAATTTGTGCACACGCGGGAGGGAAGAGAGAGAAAAAAAAAATGAAAAATTTGTTCGCAAGGTCAGTGGAATTTTTTTTTGATTAATGAAAATATTCAAGAGGACAAATATATACATAAGATGGATAAAAATTTGATTCAACAGTCTGTTATAAACAATGTTTTATATTATTATAATATTTATTAGTTAAATAAAATAATGATGATAATAATTATAATTACCTTTTTTATTTGGTCAATTTTGTGGTTTGTTAATTAATTTTTCCTTTCTGCGATAATCACTGATAGTTTTTTCCTTTTTTTGTTTCCTTTTAGGTTATGGAATGTTTATAATTCGGATGTATTTTGCGATAATTGTGATAAAGTAATGTCAACAATAACAACAACAACAATAAATATGCAACGAGAAAATAACTAGAATTGTTTAACACGTCCACGTACGAGTGAGCTTTTTTGCGCACGTGGCCGCGTTCACGTGGAAGACTCTAACAATTACCAACAATTAAAAAAAAATAACGTAAACTTAAATTCTTATCGATCACTAGAAAAAAATCCGTTCGATAAATAAAATTGTTGAATTGAATTGATAAGAGTTCAAGAGAATAAATACAAACTGTTTCACAATCGTGCAAAAGCTTTTTCTTCGCATATGGCGTACACAAAAAATGACCGTTAAGAATTAAATTTAAAAATCACTGAATAATAAAAAAAGATTATAACAAAATAGTTTAACAATTGAATTCACCTGGTGAATTTTCTCACATAAATGAGTGTTTTTTTTTTCACTCACGTGGCACAACCGAAAAAAAATTACCAACTGTAAAAATAACTAAAATAAATAACATTCAATCGCACATAACCAAAAATTCAACAAAAAAAATATCCAAATTCCAATTTTTAGATACAATTTTTCCACGACTTCGCGCAAATGAGCTTTTTCGCACACAACACGCACTAATTCACCAACATAATAAACCAAAAAAATTCCAACATACCAACGAAATAAAAAAAAAACTGTACAATAATAAGATGAAAAGCTCGAAAATACAAAAATAAGTTAAAAATCAATAACTAACGAAATTTCAATTAAATTACACAATAAAAACCAAAAATAAACTTAAAAATAAAATTCCTAATAAAACCGACAATTAAAATGATAAAATTTCGCAACAAAATCCATCAATATGTATCGATAAAATCCAAGATTATCACACACGAGGACAAATTCATGCTTTAAACCGCTGTCTCTCCAAATGTTACATGAATTCGACGTTATTTCTGCACGAACTGTGGACGACTACTGGAAGGCGAACGGAGATTATATATCAGAAAACGTCGCGCGCGAGAATACCGGTTGTTGTCGCCGCCAACTATTCCACACTCATTGAATGGAGATCAGAAAGCACACACTTTACAAATCGCACTTCCGTCCTATCTGTTCATATCCAAATAAATAAACAAATACAAATAAAATATAAAACAAAAAATAAACTAATACAAAATCAAATAAAATAATTAAATTAAATATTGACAAATATATAAATTCAATTTAAACGCCTTGAAAAATTCTTTCTTCTACTTCTCACTATCAATATATATTTTTTTTCCTCATTAATTTTATTCTCCCCTAACTTGATATCCAACTTGTGACGCACATCGCACAAGCCCCCGGAATGTTACAAATATATACACACACACACACATATTTATATATATATACACACGTGTGTGTAACTGCGTTTGTATTCCTCATTACCATTTTCCATACATGAGCACACAAACTCTTATGTGATGTAATCACACACACACAAATAAAATTCACCGTGAAAATAATTTAATCACTAAATTCCAATTACCTCAATTTTTCTTTCAACACAGCAATCAAAAATATTTCTCTACTTTTCATTCATCATTTCCAATTAAATTATTTAAATATTAATTATATCTTCACTGTATCAATGAAGATAAATTTTATTTTTCTAATGAAAAATTTTAAATGGAAAATTTTCAAATACTTAGACAAGGTGAATGAACTCTCATCAAAGATATAAACATATGTGTATGTGTATATTTAATACATACAGAGGTTGAAACCGCCGCGAATGATCTACGAAATTTGACAGTCTCGCCAGACCTCAAATTAGTGGGTCGGATTCAGCGCACACATACAATTATATATATATATATATATATATATATATATTTATTGTGAATGTAAGTGTCACATGTGTGTAATTGTGTGACCTTTCTTCAGTAAAATCCGCCACGCGCCGTTGTCAGTAAATCGCTCTTGTATTTTATAAATTATTTTTCATATTTTTCCCCTTTTCCTTTTCTTTTTTCTTTCTCTTTTCATATCTTGTTCTGTTGTACACACGATCGATGTGTCTCTTGTGGTTTTGTCCTTTCACTCTTGTCATAATCAAAATAATTATCATAAAAATATATATACATATACATTCATAATGTATGTGTGAGTTATTTATATAAATGTTTATATTAGATATGTGAAAAATATGCATCAATAATTGATAATTATCGATAATGACGTTTGATAATTTGGAATAATTTCAATTGAACGGATTAAAGAACGAAAGAAAAAAAAAAAAAATATAAAGTGAGAGAAATTATTTAGTTTTATATAAAAGAAAAAATTAATTAAATTGACAGTTATTTTTAATTTGTCATCATATTTTTTTTGTTTCATTTTTCTTTTCTTTTTCAATAAAAATTCATAATTCCACGTTTCTTTTATATCAATTTTTTGCCGATTAACATTTTTCTTCAGTACATTATTTTTTCATTATTCTCATTCACTTCTTCGTTTGTACCATATCATATGCATTATTATTATTCAGTTATTATTAATTTATTAATTAATTTATTATAGTAATAATAATAATAATCATTATTATTTGTAATATATATTAACATATGCACAAAACAGAGCGTGCAATGGCGCGTAGGCAATAATATATAGCGTTTATTTAATTTGTGTATTTGTAATTGTTTTTCTGCATTTTCTATTATCTTCATTAATCATTTAATTTTCATAATTTTTTTGTTTATTTCCGCCATTTTATTATCATTTTGTTCTTAATTTAATTCTATTCACTTCATCGTCGATGTTCATTTGCAATTATTTTTCATTCAATTTTTCTTATTCTCTTTAAAATCCTTTCACCACACTCGAACGCATTTGTTATAATTTCACTTTTGTTTTAAAGTTTTAAATGTGGTTGACTTTGTTTATTCTTTTTTTGTTATTAATTTCTATTCGTTTGTATTTCATTCAATTGTCTATTCGATTACACAACTTGGCTTTACTCATCTCATTTTTTGTCTCTATACATTTAAAATACAATTGTAACTTTTATTATTAATTTTTTCATTTGCTATCCGTCACTTTTTTTATTATTATTCTTTCCCATTTGTTGCTCATTTATCTATGTAATTTATTTATTTCAAACACACAGACACACAACAAACATATACACAATTGTGAACGCATAAACAAATTAAGCCTGAAATTTTGATATTATTCAATACTACACACACACACATGCGCACACGCCAATGATAAATATAAACAATAATATATATTTAGTTGTTTATTATTGTAAAATGAAGGGGGAAAAATTCAGTACCGCGTGAGCACATGCGCATTTGTTAAATTGTAATTATTTTCTTTTCCATTGTTATTATCTTCAATTTCGCATCATCTAAACAATTACACAATCACTAATATTCATTATAATAATAATCATTAACCCATTCATCATGAATATGATTGTTTTAAATATTAGTTTTTGTTCATATGGTTCCTCCTATTTCATCATCAACATTTTTCCCCTTTTTCTTTTACATTCAAAACTTTTCTCTCATTCATTTGCATTTTCTTTCTTATCAATTTTTCAATGATAAATTCTTTTTCCTTCATTCCTCGTTTTATTATTATTAATTATTATCAGCGTGAAAAACAAAAGAGGACAATAATAATCGTAATGTCAAAATTATTTCATATGATTTTTTTTTAGCGACAGATGTAACAATTTCAATTCCCAAACTTTGTTTATACCATACATTTGAAATATTCATAATAACTAATTAATCAATTAATCAATTAATCAATTAATTATATTGTTGCAACCATGTATGATTATTTACAATGATTTTAACGATTGGAATCTTCATCTATCATTTTGTTGGCCGTTCACATAATTTACAATTAATTATTCCCTTTTTTATTTAAATTAATTGATTAATTGTACGTTCACAAAAGTATTGTTAGTCTGTGAACAACAATATAATATGGCCGACTTTGAAATTGTAATTTTTCATTCTCCGCATGCCTCGTTATGGCGCATATATATATATGTATACATATATATATATATATTAATTGTTTGTTTATAATTAGTTTAAGTAAATTGATTTTTGTTTTGTGTGTTACATCAATGTGCTTGATTATTTTTCTTCCTTATATCTATTCACTAAACTCAGAATGATCAATGTCTGTTTTGTTTATTCTTCTCCCATATTTTTATTAATTTTGGCCTAACTAAAATACGAATTTAATGAAAATCAGTTAATTATTCAATTATTTAATCCAATCGATTGATTAATTATGCACACATTGTATCGTGGATTTTTGTATATCACACATTAATTTTACATATTTGTTAATTGTTTGATAATGAATAAAATTAATTAATTTGTGACACACAAATACGCAAAATTTGTTGTTTGTTATCATTACTCAACCCCATATTTTGTTTGTTATCAGTTTAATTTGATGATCTTTGAAATAGTTATCGCAGATTTGTAAAAATATCAATAATAAGTTAATTCAAAAGTTTGAAAAAAATTATTGTTATGTTATTTTAGGGCAAGTTATATGCAGCTAATTATTTTTCCAGCATGTTGATACAATTTTTCAATTTAAGTATTCTTTCTCTTCCCTTTCATTTTGTCAATATTATTTACAAAAGTACACAGACAAAATTACGACAATTGAAATTCTCTTCTTATTCATCATCTAAATGTTAATTAATAAATAAATTTCGCTTTTTTTTTTCTCAGAAGTCGTTGCCTTCTTTTCTCCTATTTTCAATTCTCTAACAAATTTAATTTTTATTTTCTTATTTATTTCTTATGTAAATCTGTGTTTATATACACCCACGTATATTTGATTTTTGCATTTTTTTTTGCTTTCATTTCCAAATTTCATTAAGCAACTTTCTCTTCTTTCATATTTTATCAATTAGATATGCAGAACTGTGAGAAATTAAGTGGGTGCCATTGATTTATTTTTTTTATCGCAATTTCTTAAGTAAATTTTATTTTTTATCATTTTAAGTATTTCTTTTTTCCTTCTCACCTTCTATATTTGTATATATATAATTATATATACTGCTGATCGATACTGATTGAGTCAATTCACATTATTTATCCTTAAGTATTTTCATTCTCCATTAATTTTCACATTGAACCTCTCTAGACGTCAACAGCCATTAAAAATACATTTTTGAACGAAAAAAAAGAAACCAAAAGGAGTAGAAGACAAAAAAAATAAAAATATACAATAATTATTAATATATATGTATATATATATATAGATATATATATTAGCAATGTCACATGCGTAACCTCAAAGAAATTTTTCTAATCTATTTATGTATACATATCGAAAAAAATTATCTGAATGATGAAAAAAGATTAAAAATAACCTCAAAATTGTGATATTGAATATAAATTATTATCAGTGAATGAATAAAATTTCTTTGAGGTTCACTTGATTAATAATTGCTCTATAGCTTGTGCCTTTATTATTATCTTCATTATTATTATTCTTAGCACTTTAATTAATATTTATCATGATTAATATATCATTATTTATAATTCAAGAGATGTAACAAAAGAACTACCTAAAACGTTTGAATTTTCATTTCCAATGATTTTGTTTGGTTATTTGTTTTTTCTTTCTTTACCAATTGCTGTAAAATTAAACAGAAATATGGCTCGGAGTTTTGGATATTATTTTCCAATGGCTTCTCTCATTAATAATACATGAAAAAAAAAAAAAAAAAATTATTATGTTTCGATAAAACGGACAAAACCTTCCGCCATTTACAAAACAGATTCTATTTGTTTTATTTCTTTTTCTGGTGGATCACCAGGTGATGGTGCGGTTTCAATTATCTCTGGTATATCATCCTCATTTTCTTCTTCAATGTCTTCATCAATTGGCGTTAGAGCGTCTAATATAACAGGCTGAGTCTAAATAATTAAAAGAAAAACAAAAGAGACAAGAAGAATTAATGATTTGTCTGATATTCATTTTGGAAAATGAAAAGTATTAAATCGTATGACGACAAACTGTAGATTAATTAAAATGACAAAAATAGAAAAATTCATTGGCAAGAAAAATCATTACCTGCGGTGCAGTGCAGCGTTTCATAGCAGGCGCCATAAAACTCGTTATTGTACTGATGAGAAAGAAAAATCCAGCCATAAAAAATGGTATAGTATAACTTCCTGTAGCATCATAAACACTTCCAGCCAAAGGTGAGCCAATAATCGCCGCTGCGCCACGGAATAAGATCAAAAGGCCGAATGCATTTGTTAGTTTGTCCAATCCCAATAAATCCACTAATATAATTGACGTTAGAGAAATATATCCAGCTGCCCAAGAGAAATATAACAGAAAATAAATGATCAAAACTCTTTTACTAACAATATGGTTCGGCAATTATTTTAGATTGATCACAATAATGTTCTTAATTAAATATAAATTAATACTCACAAATTGCAATGCCGAAAAAGATGCTCATGATGAGATACGACATATAACTGTGACAAAATGGCGTTGAAGCAACCGCAATTGTTGATATAAGTAAACAAATATTATTCAGCAACAGCGAATCAACTTGTGGAAAATCAGCGACATAACCGCAAATAACACGACCAATTGTATTTGTTATACCAATAATTGATATTAAAAATGATGCGGAACCTGGTTCGATTTTATCTTCAACTGCAGCATTAATTAGATAAACAAATGGGACATAAAGTCCAGCCATTCCAAATACATTGCTTATTCCAATCAACAAGAATACCGGATTTTTTAACAATGACATATCCATCATTGTACTTAAGGCCTCTTTAAATGATTCCGGTAATTCCAAACATGGACACAAAGGTTGTTGTGGTGCTTTTTCAATATCACCATCACGTGTATCACCACCACGAACAGATTTTGATAATGATAATACACTTTGACGATAAGTTGCCAATGATTTTTGACTTTGATATTCCGGCAAATTCACAACACTTCCACTGTAAAATATATCTTTACGTGACAATGGTCTTACAATACTTGGCTTTTGTTTTGGAATACTTGATTTGCTTGTTGTGAATGTGATACTTTCGCCATCCTGAAAAAAATTGAAGATATCAATAGTCCAATTATTCAGATCATTTAATTGTAGTTAATATAATATAATATTTTCTATTCTTTTTTTCTTCAATCTTTATAAATGTCTTTTAAAAATTAAAACTACTCACATCAGCTTCCATATTATTATTCCTGGATCCAAGCATACTGCTATTAGACAATCTCAGATGTAAACTTTTTCTAATATCACCATTAGAATTGAGCATTGTCCGTGAATTTTTAATAGCACTCAAACTCGGTTTATAACGTTCACCAGTACTTGGTTTTCTAATACGATCAAAAAATGGTACACTTCCATTTTTTGGTAATCCTTGAACGTGAGTGGTGAAAGCAGGTTGTGATGCATTTCTTGGCATAGTTGGTTTATTAAATTCCATTTCTGGTTTATCAACAATGTCTTTGGTATCTTTGGTATCGTCAATATTTTTTTTACTCTTTGATTTTATTGATGTACTTTTTAAATCAGCCATGCTACCACTTTTACTTGTCCCACCGCTTGACGAGTGCTCCTGCACCTTCACCTCAGATATTGTTGGCAAGGTCGGCACAGTTGGTACTGGTGTTAAAGGCGTTCCTTTAGAGTTATTAATTGATAAAGAAATAATTGTAACATAAAATTAATTTTTTTTTCTGATAAAAAAAGAGAACTCAAGCCCAAAAGAAAAAAAATGATAAAACAATTGATAGAAATAATAAATAAAAAAGAATGTTAAATGCTTTAAAATAATATTTCAAGTTTTGAATTAAACTCAGTTGGATTTAAACATTTTATAATTGACTTTGTCGTTGTGCTGTCTTCTTTTTTTTTTCACTTTATTACTTACCAGGCACTAATTGGTCTAAATTGAAGCTTGAATGTACACCCGGATCAATATTTATGGGCATTTTCATACGTTTTTCCATTGAACCATCCGGTAACTGTACCATAAAGTAGGAACCACCGATACTACCACGTTCCATTTGGAACCTTTTCTCTTCTGCCATTCTTTGGAGCAATGGCTTTACTGAAGACTGTTTTGGATATTCCAATGGTCTCATTAATGCGCCAAATACCTGCGTAAAAATATGTAAAGAATAGAAATTATTTCATGGATTTTTAATTGCGAACAAAATATTTTTATTTCCTCTTGTTGGAATTCATGAAGAATAATCAATAGATCGATTAGTAACTGGAGACGAGTTGATATTTTAGTTTGATGGTTCTGGTAAATTTGTAAATATTTACCGCACAATTGAGAATAAGGCCAGCTAATATTAAGTGTGCGCCTTTCCATTGATAAGCTTCAATTAACATATTTGCCAATGGTGCAAATGCAAATGTGCCAAAACCAGAGCCACACACTGCAATGCCAGTCGCTAAAGATCTTTTTGTTTCAAAATAATATCCTACGCATACCACGGCCGGTAAATAAATGAGACCAAATCCAATACCTGATAAAAAAAGAAGATAAGAATTAAACAGATTTAATAATTTATTATGGTTTGTTTAATTCCAACTTACCTCCCATCACACCATAGAATAACATAAGCATATTTACAGAAGTTGAAAATGTTGAGAGTACAAATGCCGCTGAAGCAATAAAACTTCCAGACATGCACACGGCCCTACATCCGTATTTATTTGTTAAAGCACTCACGACAGGACCTGAAATATAACAAAAGAAATAAATAAATAAAATACAGTAAAACCTTTCTTGTTACGATTGTTAGGATCTACGTTTTTAATTTACACTTACCAGCACTCAGATAAACACCAGTGAGAAGAGAGCCAACCCATGCAGTCTTTCCTTTGCCCTCTCCGAAATAACTGTCAAATTCATTGAGAAATATCCCAAACGTATATGCAATACCATCAACAATCATATTACACATGAATGATGCAAATACAACAACCCATCCATATCCACCATCAGGTGGTGGTGGTATATCATGATATTCACACAATGATCCACCGTCATCATCTGGTGATGTTTCATCACCACCGCCATCGACACCAGTGAGTCTTGATTGTTCCTCCACAGAGTATTCACTTTCAGTCTGTAATTAAAAAAATTAACAAACATTAAAATCAATTCTAAATTTTGTATAAAGCAAAAGATTCCAATTGTTTCACATTTTGATTCAAATATATCCCAATGATATTAATCATTCCATTCTCGCAGGCACACTCAATGAAATTATTCTAATTCATCAAAGTGTGATATGATTGTTATCATGAAAAAAGTTATATCAACTTCTCACAACCATTTTTCTATCCTTGATATATCCTTGAACGATTGAATGGATAAGAAAAATACTACTTAATTAAAGTTAAAAGCATAATCTGGTTGAGTAGGCCACTTTCAACTAATCATTAGTAATTTATTTACAAACAAATTGATGAAAGACATAAATATTGTTTGCAAACGATTGGCCAATCAACTTCTCACCAATTTTTCATCGAACATAACAATCAGAGAAGAAGTATCATTAAAATTATATCATCGTTTGATTAAACCCAAGAATAAATACAAATGAATCATAAAAATTTATCAAACCAAGTCTATACAATCTTACAATTCATTTCGCTTCATAATCAAAAATAGATGTTGATAAACAAAATGTGTTCTATAAAAACATTGTAACAATATGACAAAAATTCTTTCAAAAAGAAAGACCAGAAGAATGAAAAAAAAAAGAAAATTGCGCAAACTTAACAAGTTGATCAATGATAAAACTATTTATTAATTTCGCAGTTTATACACAATCATTCGACTGCGTATTGAATTACAACCAGAACTAACAACGTTGCATTTAAGTGGCTCACCTTGGAAACTCAATAGATAAAAAACTGAAGATAAAAAAAAGACACAAACATTACTAATAATAACAATATAAATAATAATCAAATAAAAAATAGTTATCAATCACGTTTCTCGATAATTCAGAATAAAACTCCACGTTTTTCCTTACCAATAACTATTGCATATTAAATAACATTTTCCAACAACTTCAGATAGAAAAACATGAATAACTAAATAAATAAATAATTAAATAGATGAATAGAATGAAAAAAAGAGGGTTATATTTATACATGAATGTTAGCATTGATAAATTAATTACCGATCATTGACCGAGATATCAACGAAATTATCATCAACATTTTTCCCTTCATCTTTCATCTATCACGATCGTTAATTCAAGAATGACCTCATTGTAAAACGAAGGTTGACAACGATCAGCTGATCGGGTGTCCTCTTTCTCACACCGTCTCTCTTTACCCCTCGCATCCCCGTACACAATTCCTAACCTCTCTTTTCGCTGTGGCTCTTCATGCACCAACTTAACCTCTCATCTTCGACTTCACCTACTTGCATTTATATATATATATATATAAATCCACTACACACATTCTCATTACGTTCATATGCAAACATATCAATTCTTGGCGATTGTCAAGGTCATAATTGCATCGTTTGTAATGTTATTTAATGATACAACATAAATATACATATATATATCAAATAATACGCCCACAAACTTATTTTCCCTCTCCCTCTCACCCTTACGTCACAGAAATTAATAAAATTACGAAAATTGCAATAATTTCATAGCGAAAATCAATCATAGAAAGTATAGTTGTAGGTTATGTGTAATTAAGAAAGAGAAAGGTAACAAAAGTAAGTGATAAAAGTACAAACAAAAAAATTATAAACAAAAAACCCACCGTGCTAATTTTTCTTACACGTCTCGAGCCGTATTGGCTGTACTGCGATTTGTTGAGTGAAACCCGCGACATTTTGAATTCTATAACCGACAAAAGAAACAAAAATAATAATTTTCGATTATTACAATTTGTTTTTTGTGTTTCTTTTCGTTTGATTAATTGTTGTTCCAATTATTAATTTACAATAGAACCTTGGAATAATATCGATAACGATGATAACGATAATATTATTGACTATGAAGGTAAAAAAAAATTAATAAATATAAAAACTGTTACACTGCACAAAAAATATCACAGCATCAAACAATATTCTTCATAGTCAGCTGCCATTTTTCTTTTTTTTTCCTTCTTCCAACAGCTTCATCATTCCATTTTACTTTTTACTTCTCTCTGCCTTTCTACCTATTTTTTATCGTGTGCACTCAATAAACAAACACAACACACACAAAAGCTCACACATGAAACAATATAAAAAACATATAACAAAAAAATGGCTCCGTATTTCACAAATTCAAAGTTTTTAGTTATAATTGAAAAAAAAAAATTTCAACCCACTAAAGAGGTTAGTTTTTCTCTCTTTTTCTTCTCACCACCACCATCACCTCCTTCTTTTAATTGTTGTTGTTATTTTTGTTATTGTTGTAGAAATAATGGTCATTCACTGCATGAAGTATGCCACAAAACCAAATGTCATGACCATAACCAACAAAATCCAATTCAACACTCTCCTTCCTTCTCTTTATACTTTTGAATATTATATTTAACACACAGTTTATTTATACACAGCGCGTATTGCAATATGTAGAATGAAAGAGAGATAGAGAAATAATGATGAAGCATACATCTGTTTTGTTTGGTTATATACGTTGGAGTTTTCAAAATGTATCTTCAGAAAGAGAGAAGGAAGAACGAGTGGCAGACAGACAAAGAAACAGATATGACCTCCAGTTGTGGTTTGAGAATAATAAACGAAGTGCATTTGTCACACTGCCATTGTTTTATGCATTTTTATTGTTTCTGTGTATGTATATATATATATATGCATATACATATATTTATTTACACTTTTATTTTATACACACGAAACATTAATTTTGCAACTAACAATAATGTAGATTGAATACAAATTATAGAAAAATATTTCAAATAATCACTTTCTTCTTCTCGATTTAATTCCCACCGTTCTTGTTTATCCGACGATGTTTGAAATGTGGTAGATTTTTTTCTTCAGAACATCAACGAAATATGGAGGAAGGGATGAAGAATTATAATTAGATTCTTTACTGTTGGTCTTTCTATTTCTGTTTCACTGTAGCGGAATTGTTTATTTCAATGTAAACATTAAACTTTAGTTCCAACTTTTACGTATCGATGTTCACTTGTATTAGTCTTCTGTTTTCGGTTGACAAAAACGAAAGATATCATTTTTTTCTTTTATAAAATAAATTCGTTAGTTATCGATAATCGTTAGTTAGATTTTTTTTTACCCGATTTTTATTGTCTATGTCTTATTGATAACGCAAATCATATCTTGTAATAAAAAATGAGGTGAAGGGGAATTAAGTACGAGGAACAAAAGAGTGACGGAGTTTTGGTTTTAGGGAGAACAGCGTCACTCACACGCTGAAGCCCGTAGCAATACTAAAGTTTATAGTATACGGGATCTAACCTATAAATGTGCGTTCACATTCATTCTATCTTTATTTTATATTATTTCCTTCCTTCTTCGGCTTATCGAATGTGTGCGTGTATGGTGTGTAGCGACAGATAAATAAATATATACACACACACGCACAAATGTATAAAACAGAATTTCTCCCTCCCTATTTCAGTGACGTGTTCTCAATGCCTCTGCCTCCCCACCTTTCCTCAAACCAGCATTGGATGAATCACACAAATTGCACCGTTCTTCAAACGTAAAGCCCCGTTTTCTATTCCCAACGAAGGGCCGCCATTCTAATTCGTTGCATCTGTCGCATGTGTATGTGTCGTCATGAAAATATTCTTTATTTATTCTTTTTGTTTGTTTGTATTTTTACCGCGCCATTGCGCGCGTCCACTATACGATGCCATTTTTTCTAATTATGCGCAGTCATTGGCGCGCATCAATTTGAATTAATCACAAAATGCGTTGTTATTTTGATTGTTAGTAATGACATTGACAAATATTCAATTGCATGGAATGAAAATTGAATTTAATGGCATGGAAGTTAAATGGATTTGCATGAAAATTTGCATCTAATATGTTTTTAATGGCTGACTTTTGACCCAGAAAAGTGTTGGAGTGTCCTTTCATCGCCCTTTATTTTCATTTCTTTCAACCCTGAGAGATTTTTAACTTGACAATTAATTGAAAGGTTTTGTTTTTAGTATGGTAAGAATTTAATTCATATTAATTTGAAGGTTATGTTCTTCTGTTTATGAATGCACGATCTTATAAATTAATTAGATAACAAGCACACGCGGCAATATTAATTGGTTGACAAGTAAAGAAAGAGAGCTTGAAACAAAAGAATTAAAATGGTAAAGAGAAATGAAAACATTCACATCTGTTAGTCATCTCCAATTAAAAGAATGACAAAAAATTTCATTGTAATAATCCAAATGATTATGTAAAATGATGAAATGGAAAATTATTTAGGGATTATTGTATATATGAATGTATAAATTGCTGTTTGTCAATTGAGGACATTAATTTAATTGTTGACTAGTTTCAATGATGAACTCATCATTGACACGTTTGAGGACATGGCCGAAGACAAAATTGATTGATATGAAAAAATTAAAGAAACAGAACGGAAGAAAGTTATTTGTTCTTTGATTAAAAGAGCCTTTACATCAGTAACAATAAATCAAATGAGGTTACAAACAAATCTATTTTTTTTTTATATTTCAGATCTATCAACAAATCCAGAGAAAGAAATTCGACAATGCAAAACAAGACAGCAGTAAATTTTACTTTGAAATATTCTCATATAGTTACAGCAATAGAATAAAGTAATTATTAATCTCTTGGAATTCATAAGAGAAGGAGAATTTTGATTTTATTCTAGCGAATGTTCATGGAATATATGATAAGATCATCTAGTAAATACTTGAGATAATAAATGACGACAATGATTATAAAGTAAGATAAAGTTTATATGTTTCTTGATCTTTTCAGGTTAATTGTGACCAAACGAATAAAGTGAGTGATGATAGTGTACATGAAATGATATGGATAAGAAATGTAAACGTTCAAATATCGTCCAAGAGATTAAAAAATAGAATAATCAGATATAATACAAATTGTGATTGTAATGTTCTTGACCAAAAGTGTATGAATCAGTCATACAGTGTTAATATTCACATAATTATTTATCATTCATTTATTTATTCATCAATTGATATTCATTTATAACTTGATTTCAATCAATTTTGTTTTTTCAGGTACACAAATGGAAAATGAATCATAAAAATTGAAAAGATTAGAGTTCAAAATTAGACTTTCTATATCGACAGGTGGATTTATCAAATGATAAAATATTTTTTTTCATTAATTCTCATGAATTTCAATATGATAAAACACCTAATGATGAATTTCCCAACTCACATACCTTCGATTTCTGTGTCATGTTGGCAATATATATAAAATAAAAGTGTGAGATTGGAACACATCCACTATGACACAACTCTATGTGAATATATACAACACAAACTAAACGTAGTTCCCGTCCCGAGGACAACGAGAATGCATTTAAATGAAATGAAGAAAAAAAAACCGAACTGGAATTAAAAATAGAAAATAGAAAAATGTGAATTACACGAGTGTAATACAGAGATGAAATACACTTGAACAAATATAAAAAATCAAATTGCACGTGAAGAATTTAATTTCTATTTAAATTTATGTTTATGTATGTACACCATGTACACATATTTATATATAAAGAGAACTATTATATGGCTATTGCGCGTAGCACGAGTTACATTAAAATGCGACCAAGCTTGGACTCAGTTATCACTAAACGGACGATGCAGACTCATCCGAGCAAACGATTTCAATCCCCCCACTTCGTCAATCAACATCAGCATCAACATCGTTGTCGCGTCCTTAACTGGACACACGAATAATTAAATAAAAATTAAAATATTCATGGTCACATTTAAGGAAATATAAATTATTCTAACAAATTTATTTTTAATTTTTGTTTCTGTTCGAATATTTCATTTCTACTTTCTCATTGAATTTTTGATTCATCTCTTTTCAATTGTTCCTTCATACGTTAACATTAAATTTATAAAATAATACGAATAATAACAAATGTTAATTAAATAATAATTTAAAATTGTAAATAACCACCCACAATTATATATTATCAATTCTTGTTCTGATTCACATGCACACAAATACACAAAAACATTTGTGAATATATAAAAATTGAAAATGCGGAAGACAAAGAATAATCAGTAGCGACAATAAAAAGCAAAAAATACAACATTATAAACAGACAATGGTAAGAGTAATTGATGATGACTTGTGATGTTTACATGTGGGTGTGTGTATTTGTGTGGTACAAAGTTCTAAACAAACATAGTGCGATGCCCTGAATTTTTTTTCTCTCACTCATCATTGAATAATGCACTCTGTATACATAAATAAACATATTTAGAACAATCAATATTGTTAATACAGATATTAATAACAAAAGTTTTGTCAAAAATATAAAATTGTGAAAAGAATGAAGAAAAATTTCTTCTGTTTGTTTTTAACTAATAAACAATAATTCATATATACATATATAAATAAATTCATTTTTTTACGTAATTTAATTGAGTTAACCTCAAATTTTATACAATTTCTCATTCCATTATTGATATTTTTATTCTCCATTAAAATATTGTGCCATGTTCACTCATGGGGATTGATAATTTAGCGAATGGATAAACTTATAAAAAAAACGTTTTGATACATATATATATATGTACAGAATTTTGTTACGTATTTTGTTCGCGTGATCAATTTTTATATGCAAAAAGTTTTCCCTTACGTTAGTAAATTACTTTATGCAGTATAGAGAAAGGTAAAATATGAACACAAACACATAAACGTGACCTACAATGTACGTCATTGATAGACAACTACACACAACATCGTTAACGAAACAAACATATACACATATATATACTAATGTTTATGTGTGCTATGCGCAATAACTAATTTACCGTTCACAATTGTTAACTATGTAATTTTCGAACAGGGGGAAATAAAAAAAAGGTTTTAAATTGTGAAAGAGATGAATGAATGTAATTGAAATTGAGATGAAAAATCAGTTATGATTTTTTTATGTAAAAGAATTGTTTGGGATATCATTAAATGTTTTGTGATATCAGAAAAAAATTCAAATTTCATTTCTGTGTCATTAATGATAAATTATTTATCAGTAGTTTTTACAAATTGTCTGTATCAACAATAATAAAACAGAGTCATTGACGAATTAAAAGAGAAAATGATATATAATTTATGGGGCGGAAAAATTTGTTTGTGATAAATTATCTTGTAATGAGTCATTAAAATCTCACTTGCTGCGTTTTGTTTTTTTTTCTTTTCATATACAAATTATTGTCATTATTTTATATTATATTTTAGTGTTTTGTGTTTCATTTTAGATAAGAGTAGAGACAAAATTGAATTGAGATAATAAATTCATTGAAGAAATTAATATTATTGTTGTGTTAAATTAATTTTTTTCAAATTCATTTTCCATTTGTTAATAACTTTGAAAATATTGAATTAACGTTAAAAGTGGTGGAGAACAATTTTATAGGAAATTAAATTCTGATCAAAATTGTATTCTTCACTTTTGGCTCTCCGATTCATATTTACGATGATATAATTAAAGAAATAATATAAGAAGGAACTTGGAACTCATGTGGCACTTATTGTTTCGAGGGGAGTGCTGAGAGCATGATTCACTCGCGAGAGTACTTGGTGCAGCAGCATCACTTGCTACAGCACTTCACAAATTCTTTTTATATTCAAACGATTTTATCATCGTTATTCAGAATCAGTGAAGACAAAAAAAAAACGATATTACTTGTTACAGTGATGAGGAAAAATTGATAATTTTCATTGTTAATATTAATTCAATTTTGTTTGATTGCTCATAAATTTATCAATAAGAAAAAAAAACATCAAATCCCGACATTTTCTTTTCATTTCTTCTACATCACGTCATTTTCCAATCACACTAACAACTTCTACTTAATTACCCAGTGAATTGCAGTCACTGATTATCTTTCAAATCAACATTCCATTCAACTCTCATACAAAAAAAAAGAGAAATATATAATAACATGTGAAATAATTCTGCCCCGAAGAAAATTATTCTTGTCTAAATCTTTGAATAATTTAAAAGCAATTCTAGAATATTCCATTATTGAGTGACTCACAAAATCGAACATGGACTCACTTCAAAATCTCCAAAATTCGATAATTAAAATAAAAACAATGAAAATAATCCAAATTTTCATATCAGATGTGCACAAGTTATCAATATCAAGAGAAAAATATATTTTCTCTATCAAGAAATAAATCCTCTTCATATCCAAAACAAAAATAATTTCATTCTTCCATGAAAACAAATAATTTTCATTGATCGTTTCAATAATTCATTTTTCTCAATCCTGAATTTGTCTAGAAAATAAAATGTCTACAAACAATTAAATTCCTGTGATGAATTCTTCAACAGAATTATCAACCGACTTCACATATCGATGAAGAAATGATTACAAATGAGAAGTAGAGGTCTAAATAAATAATAAATACTCACAACTGTGGATGTAGGACGCGTTTTAATCTGTAGGCCATCATAATCACCAATCGGCTCCTCGTACTGTTCCTCACGGCTGCTTGTCGGGCCCATTCTATAGCGCCTCAGGAGCGCAGACACAACTCAATAAAATTCACAAAATTCCCTCTCCAAATTTTCACCTCCACCTATCAATCATTTCCATTCATCATCAACACAACTCTTTGTATAAAAACATGTCCAAATTCAAATCCAAATTCTCACCTTCATCAAATCCAAAAATTCCCAGAACTACTCACGAGCAAAAGAAAAAAAAAAGACCTCCAACCTTCTCTTGATATCTTTCTATACTCAACGAATAAAATCGACACGAGATGTTGAGGAAACTGTTTCACTCTCTCTACATTTTTCTGTCTTCTCTTATTTCATTTATTATTTTTGTCTCTATTTTCTGTTCTTCTTATTATTTATTTTTCCTTCTTAGTTTTCTTCCTTACACAAACTACACCACATATATAAATCTATATAAATGCTCGTGCACTAAAGACACCACGACGAAGGAACTAGGGCGATCCACTTCAAGTGAATTGATCCTCTATCGTGTTTGTATATATTTTTATATTCTATATATACCAATGTGTAATTTCCTTTTCTTCTTTCTTCATCCAAATATCGAACCTTTATATATAAAATAATAATAATTGTTAAAATAATAATAAAATAATATTTATAATGTAAAATTGTTCGGGAATTTCCCTTTTAATTGTTCACCTGAAGACGAAAATGGAAAATTCGACACTGAAAACTCTGAGAAACTGAAAAAGAAAAAATTCACAAAATAAATTAAATTTTATGGTTAATTTTGTATTATCAATTCACACTTTGTGTTTGATGTGTTTATTTGTATTATTTTTTTTCTTTTTTTCACTTGTAGCCGATGAATTTATTGTTATTCTTTCATTTATTTATTGAGAATTGTTTAATTGTTTAATAATTGTAGCGATAATGATTTAATTGTTGGAATTTTAGTTGATCCCGCGGGTGGGTAGCGCCGCAGCGCCCCGGGATCAATAAACCGACGCTGTACGTCGCCTTCTGTTCCTTCGTGCTAACGTTACAGAGCTTTCCACCCGTACGGGGCTGACGCCGAACGTCGCGACGCCCCTCTCCGACGTTAATGTTACCAGTGAGCACGCGCGATCTCGTCCTTGCATTGTCTTCGTCGTTGATTTCGTCATACTGTCGAGACGAATCAAAAAAGAAAATTAATGAATAATTATTGAAGGTGATGCGAGATGAAGAAGTTGATGAATTCTTAGGTTAGGGTAATTTTGTTTTAATTAATATTTGAATATTCTTCGGTTTTCTATAAAGCTGTGTGAGTGTGAGAAGTAATTTTTCTCAATTATTTCGTCAGTTTGCCTATTTTTTTTTTCGTTCTTCTTCTTTTTGTTGGTTATGAGGTCATTTTAGATGCCGCGAGTCTTGTGATGCCATTGATGGCAACACTGAGTCTGCCTGACGCCTGTCTCGACGCAGTTTTAGGCGCCGCGCGACCGTGTGCAGAAACGTAAAATATAAAAGTCGAACTCATTGCGCGCGCGTTCAATCTGGTAAATCGATATTCGAATTGCAACAAACAACTGGAACCAGCACACCCTGGATTTCAGCGTGATTTGCGAAATGGATGTGTGTACATGTTGTATTGAACTTTTTATTGGTTTAATTATTAATGTATTTTTTAGGCGATCTTTACTAAATTATTTTGCAATGTCTGACTGTTCTCTTTGTATTAAATTCCTCATATTCAGGATATTGTATCTGATAATATATTCTGTTTCAAAATTTGGCGAATGCAAAAATGCATCTTGTGTCCTATGCTATCGACATATTTCAAAGCATCCACAATCGATTAAGTAGATATCTGCTTTAAAATATTTTCATTTCAAATATAAACTAAAATTGATCATACAAAAAATTATGAGCACACTTTTAAATAATATGATAAAATCAAATTTGCTTTAGTTTGCGATGAGGAAATTAAATTTTATTCTATTCACAACGCAAAAATCTTTACCGAATTAATACAGCAATGAAAATAACCTGTGGATATTTTGAAATTTCCAACTTTTGTTCAACAATTTTAAACTTTTGAGAAGCATTGAAGAATAATACGTAAACTTATCTTTACATACACATAGAAGAAAAAGAATAAATACAAAAAGCTTTTAAGAATAAATTAAATGAATGTTACTCAATTATTGTCCGTCGACGATGTTACTTGGCTTAATGTATCAGCATTTGCTTTACTATTCATTATATTATCGATAACTTCTTGTGCTATTTTTGGCAATTCATTTTCATCAGTCATCGACGTTGCCAGCAATTGTATCCTATCAATTGGCAACGCATCAATAATACGCTGAAGAATACACACATCAGTTAAATTGTATGTTAACGATTGTATCAAACGTAAAGCCGGCACTTGTATATCAATTGTTATTGATTCATCAGCAATACACGGCCCAATCAATTCATCAACTTTTAACTCTAATAAGAATGGGAGACCAACACGATTAAGACTGATATTGTACAGAATCATCAACATTAACCTTGAAAACACAAAATTGAAATGAGAAATTATGAAGTCCATTAAATAATTACTGGATTTATTATTTTCTTACCGTTTCATCGCATCACCATTTTGCTTTGGTATCAATGGCAGTGACTTTACCAATTGTTTAATAACAATTTTTCCATTTTGATGATTAATTAAAAATTGTCTGCCCAATGGTGTTGATGATATGTTTGTTATTGTGCCCATAAGTGACATAATAAATTGACATTCATCGTTTTGTAATGGTGGAAAATTCAATTTGAAAGTATCAATAAATGAAACAAATGTTGTATTGATAATTGACAAAAATTCGCCCATTTTAGTTTGATTCTGCGAAATAAAAGATTAACATGACAATCATTATCACCAAATTGAAATATTTAATTAGTTCATCAATGCAACGTACGTCATTGAGCCAAATATTTGTCATTTGTGGAAATTTTGATGATTTCCATAAGAATGTTCCCATAACTGCGCCTAAATTTGCACAATAATTGCTTTGTTCAATAGTCTGAAATGAAAAAAGTGTAGCTCAAATAATTGTAACGAAAATAGTTTAATTTTTTGCCCATTCGCAAAATTCACTATCTGATATACCAAAAATTCAGATAATTGTATTACTTGAGTTGTTAATTGGAGTATATTTGTTTGAGCCTGCTCAACTTTTTTCTTCTCAATCTGCAATTTTGAAAGTACTTGACCATAACCTGTTTCTAATTCAGCGATTCTCTCTGCATCTTCTGTAAAATATTTGGAATCAATTGCTAAATTAATAACAGAATTCAAAGTGAAAATAATCTTTGAATAACGTTATAGGCCCCTCAGAAATTTCCATGACCTCCAATAAAAAACAATTACTTTTCCTCGCAGTCATGAGAGGTCCAATTGTTGAAAGAATCAAACTCCTCAGGTCTTTGAATGCAATTCGAAGCTTATCAATGTCTTGATTATCCGCAGTATTCAAAATTACATTCGGAAGCTCAATCACGCACGATGTTAATATCTTCTTAATATCAACGAGTTTCTCAACAAATTCATCATCCTGAAATAACAATAATCAATACGAACATCAAATAGATCCAACTATAAATATATATTCATATAAATCAATGAATAGCGAAGAAATAATTTTTCAAGGTTATGTTAACCTCATTGTAACACATACAATTTCTTCAAATTTATTTGATAAATTTGCATTGCCCGAGTTTTTATTAACATCCATCGTGTATTTACTATCAATATTACATCAATAATTGATAATTATTGTTACTTCATACAACTCAACAATAAAATCATAAAACTTTAATGATTAAGATTAATTATGATTACATCCATACATTAATGCATATTTGTGTACACAAAACTGTCAGGGGATGAAAACTGGGTCAAAACATATGAGCTCATGTAAACATTGACGTGATTACTCCCAATTGGGCGCGAAATAGATTGAGGTTATGTTGACTGGCCCAGGAAGAAATGGTTTGGATCCTATTAGATCTTTTTTATAAATTTATAGTTAATCACAATCCTCTTCTGTATCACTGACTGTGAGGGAAGACAAATATAATTCGGGAATGTCTGAAGTCAGGTCATCAGGAACTTTCTCTGCAGGATTTTTAATCTGAACAGCATCCAAGTTGGCATAATATTGTGTTAGTAGTTCTTGTCCCATACTTATTGAACGAAAATCTATGCAGCTTTCAGTTTTATTAGGTGATTCTTCAGACACAGGATCAGGTCTTGTGATTGAAGCATTCCCCGCTGTAGATGGTAGCTTCGTCAACGTGGCAACAAGTAAACTCAAAAGAACATTGCAACTAATGAATTTCGCCAACATTTTACCGACAATTTTTGCGAGAATTCTATTGATGATATCAAACAATTATCCACAGAATTTCGAATGAACTTTAATGTCTATTTATTCTCTCAATTTCATAACATTCGTTTTAACAGTGAAAAAAAACTCTTTAAATTACATCCAGCTGTTTGCTCACAAAGTTTAAAATTGTAAATGTTGACTGATACTCAAATCACTGCGAACAATACGAAATTACAAAAATTTCACATTGTGGATAGCGTGGATTATCTTTTAACAGAGTAATAAATTATTATCAAGTAGGATAAATTATGTTTTTACACGCAAACAGTTTTGTTACTATGGAGAAAACATTCTGGAAGAAAATTCGAAAACTTAATAATATTCTGACAATTTTGCTAGTGCAAATGTTCTTATGGTTTAGCGCATAAATTGAGCCGAGCCAAATTTCCAAGAGCACAAAGGATAAGTTTTGCATAGTTAGGCTCTATGCCATTGACTGTCTGCATCTTGGGAACTATAGACACATTCGCCTTCACGTAAATATCATATTGCAATGGTTGATTGATAGTTCCACCAGAGACATCGACACCTGTACAATTTTTAATCTCATCAACTCGTGCACCAGATGTGACAATCTTGCTGGCCTCGAGCCCACTTTCAGATGATTTTGTAATGTTTCCAATCGATTTCGGAATGCTTGTTGAAGATGTTGGGGATAAGGTTGTGACGGAATCATAATGTTGGTGGGCAGTATTTGATGTTTTATTTGACGGAAATGTTGATACTGTTGTCGAAGATGATTCATGTAAATTCTGGAAAGTTCCTGAAGATGTTACGTTAGTAACTGAGCCATTGTATTGTCTGGGTTGTGTTGTTACCTCTGTGAAATTCGTCGATTCGTTCTTTAGATCAGCTAAATCTGATGGGATCACGGTCGGTATAATGTTAGTGGTGATATCATATGAATTATCAGTCGAAGTACTGATTATTTCGGTGACATCCGTGTCATTTCCTGTCGCGATTGTTACGGTTTCATTATAAGCCTGAGTTGGTGGTTCTTCTTCCGGCAATGAAGGCTCAGTAATATTTTCGACAGTTTCTGATTCTATTGATGCAGTAGAACCGATATTTGCATCGGACGGTAGTGGTACCTCTGTGGAATTCGTCGATTCATT
>JAPYZH010000305.1:0-124185 GCA_030523085.1 Meteorus colon
ATTAATTGTCATGACAACATAAATAAATCAATAAATGATTAATAAAAATAAATAATGTAGATGGTGCTAAAGTGCCAAATTTTAATTAGTCGCTTAACAATATTTAAGTGGAAAAAATTTTACTTTGAAGATTTTAGACCATCTCTTTAAGTGCCTGCTGCAATAATTCAAAAACAGCTGAATGAAATTCCATTTTTTGTTTGTTTGTTCTCTTGCAATTAACAGAATGACAGAATTTTCCAAGCAGTTCTCACTCGCCCATTATATGTGAAGTTAAAGACAACAAAGACACGACATCCTAATTTAACAATGTTTGCACCTGCTCCATGTCAACAATAACAAAATATAAATGAAAATGAATTCTATCAACAATTAATTGATTTCAAATAAATGATAAATAAAAATAAAATTAATCTCAAATCTCCTTCAGCATTCAATCACATTCCTCACCCTGTGGAATAAAATTTTCAAAAAATCGCCAATAAATTGATTTATAAAAAATCAACAACACAAAAAATACAAAAATCGAAACAGACGAATAATTTGCCCATTAAATTCACAACAATGAAAATCAATTAACACAAAAATTCTTTTTCGTCCCTCTATTCTACCACAAAAGATACGAAAAAAATTTAATATAAAATAAAAAAAGGATTGAAAAAAAAATATATCTAAAATTAATGTAGATGTATACATAATTTTTTTTCTACGCAATAAATTCCACGTGTTTAGCACACGTACGTAGTGATGTAAATATGTGCTTGCTACTAATTACCATGAGCTTGTTTGACCGAGCATATACCACTCAGCCTATTTTACCTCTTTATGTATAAATTTCACCTTCCCAAACCATTCTCAGCCTCATCATCATTTCTCCCACACTGTTACATTCTCCTTATATTACTTGAGCACACGCCTGGGCGCCTGTCTGTTTTACAGTGAAAACTGTACGCCCAAGTCTGCGTCCGACGTTCAAGCAAAATCATATATATCTATATCCCTCTTTCCCTCTACTTCTCTCGTTATATTTCTCTCCCTCGTGTCTCAAGCGTGTTAATTAGCTACGCTTTTGTTCCCCTCACTGAAGAAAAGGAAAAACCACCAAAAAAATGAAGCAAACATGAACATTTTATACATATATTCCCATGAGCGTATTGCAAAATAGATCAAAACTCGCAACAATTTACAATTTAACTCTTTTTTTTTAACCAAAAAACTTTTCAATACTTAAATCATTCTCATTGCCACACATTGTATCATAGACATTTATATACATAAATGAAATTTTAGAGTAGACATTTGCGCACAATTTAAAACTATATTAAAATACATTTGAAAAATTCTCCAGTGAGTTATTCACAATTGCGTGAGGTAGAATTTTTTTCCCGTTGACTTGGCTGACATTATCAAATAATTCACTACGATATCTATCTTCACGAATACCTTTTCTTAAATATTAAATCACTATCTCGTTTGCGATCTGTGCTTGGTCAGAATTCTTGCCAGAAGCCATCATCGAGTGGAGAAAAAAAAAATACGAAATAATCGCATGGGAAACATAAATGTATAGAATAAATGTGGGGATCGGAAAAAAAGCGATTATTTTTTTTCTGTCATATTCAGCGTTGTTTGATCGTGATTTTATGTCCATATTCGTGATGAAAAAAAATAAAAATACAAATAAGAAAGAAAAGAAGAAGAAGAGTAAAAATAATAATAACGAAATGGGACATTCACTATAATAGTATTTGAAATGTATCTGTGATTGTGAGTATATCTGTGTATATGTTTCTCTGGTGTCTCTATTCGAGCAAGAAGAAGTGAGATGAAGTGTAAACAGTAAGTCGTTGGCACGCGACCTATCTTGTACAAGACGACGATGGCCCTCGGGTACACGATTGTCAACGAATTTGAGAGGAAGCCAGAACAACAGTATATATAGAAGTGAATATGTGTTCGTTTATATTTGTGTGGGAGTGGGCGCATATATATATATAACTATTTAAAGTGAGATAGGAAAAAAAAAAGAAAGGCGAATGGTAAAGTATAAGAGAAGAAAAAGGATTTTAAATAATTGTTGATTTGTAGAGATTATTTCGTGGAATTATTCAGTGATGAAATTAATGGATTATGTTGTCGTGAAATAAATAATGAGGGTATTTAGAATTAAAAGTTGGATCAGAGAGAGAGTTTGATGTTGAATATTAAAGATGAAGTAGATGAAGAGTGAGAATTATGGGAGATACAAATTGGGATTATTTTGTGGCTTGAATATGAAGTAGAATTTCCACAGCGATTTTGTTGTCATTGAAATTTGAATTATTATGTTGGATAATGATAAAAGTTGTGTTTGCAAAGTTTGTATATAATTTGGTGGATTTATAAAATGGATATTTGAATTTGATTTCGGTGCATTGTAATTGTTGTTTACTTATTTTTTTGCACACTGTTAATTAGAAAGAGAATTTGAAAGAGAACTTTAATTAATTCAATGAAATATAAAGAATTATTTATGATTTTTATGATATTTTATTTTACATACTACAAGAATTGTATGACTAATTGAATTATGAAATGATAAATTAATTCGTCGGAACCAAATAAAATTTATAATATAAAAATTTCTGAACAATTTCATTCCAATTGAAAAAGAGATTTGCCGAACTAAATCAATATTTGATAACAATTATGAAAAATCTCATTTGACTAACATGAGCAAAGTTCAACCAACTGAGATTTTGTAATTTGTTATCAAGTAAACATTTGGCGCAACTCAAATATTTATTTCATTCAATATTCATCGATTCGTTGTAACGAAATGATTCATTTTATTTGGAATAAGTTTCCATGCAATACAAAAGTCAAAAGATCAATGATTGATGAACCAAATCAACATCAAACAAAAGTTGAATAAAATGAGATTTTCTCTCATCATCAAAATTATTTTGATTACAAATACCAAATAATCTTCACATATTTTTTTGTTTCTTCACTTTTGTATGAAAAGATTTCCATTTAGATTTGAATTATAAGCTGAATTTTTCTTCAACAAAAATCTTCCCTAGCAAACATTTCTCATTTGTTAAAATGACAAAAAAAATTGCACAAATTCTGTGATGAATTTTTAAGTATTTCATAACTCCCAACAAATTTTGTCGCATTAGTATTAATAATTAACGATTATCAACGTACAGTTTCTATATTCTATTCATAAACTACTAAAACACAATAATCCTTACACAAAAACATCTCCCACGTAAACACAAATTGAATAATTAAATTCCCCAACACAACCCAACCTCTTTCTTTGCTAAATAATACAAACAGTAATTAATAACGTGACAAAACGTTGGATAATTTGTATGTAAACAATCGTGAATAGATCGTAGACGTGATGAGAAAGCAGTTGGATTATTATACCATGATAATACGATAGATAGAGGTTGTATTAGTAATAGTAAGTGTTGACTCGACACACATCAAGAATATGACGAGAGAATTGAAAGCAAAATAGCAGTGTATACAATATGAGCGCTTGGAAGGGTCCACTCCTTCGACTCAGTTCAGGTTCACGGTCGTCTGTTAATTTTGGGCTCATGGAAGCGCACAATTCTATGCACCCGTGCGACTATTATATGACAAAGAGAAGAAGACACGAAAGGAGAGGGGGTAACGTAGGGAAACACGAGAGTTTACATATACATAGTGAGATGCGTCTGCACGTCACGACGAATGGTGCGCTGTCTTCTCAGTAATGAAAATCCTTTAGGTGCTCGTCTTTGTCACGTCATTGTCCCATGAAGTCTTGGACAAATGGGTTTGAAGCGTTCAAGAGACACTGCAGTCTCCGGAATAATATATATAAGGGTGAGTTGGGTAACTCTGAGCCCCTGAACACGATCTCAAACGTTTACCAAGTCGTTTTGTGCAATATTATTTTTGTTGGTGGCAAAATTATATTTTTGAGAACATGAAATTTACATTTTTGTTTTTACATTTTTCATGAGGGGAATATTGAAAGAATTGTTTTGTAATATTTGTTCAAAAATGAAAGACACGAATGAAAGAGATGAAGCTTTTTAAGTTTAGGTACGAAACAATTCTTGAGGTTATGATTTTTGATTAAAGTTATTTCAATGATTGCACGAATTTCTGTTGGTTAATTATAAAATTACGAATTTGAACATTTTTTTCAGTTGTAATTTTATATTAATTTAGTTCTGTTATTATATTTGGCTAAAATGTATTTTATAATTTCTAAATTTTATTACTTTCAGGTCAGAATTTAATGCAAAGAAAATTTATCTTTGAGCCGAGTCATTCTCAATTGTTGAATAAATCCGTGAAGGTCATTGGTAAGTTTGAATTGGTTTCATTTGGAATAGAAAGAAAAAAATTGAACATGAAGTTTTGATTCTTGCTGAAACATTAATCCTCAATTTATTCTTGATCTACTTCACATTATTAACAACCTACTGAGCAAAGCTTTTTCCAGTTAACTCAAATCCAGACATTATAAAATGTAACTTATCAACTGATATGATTATTAGTGATCAATGATCTACAAATAGTTCTTGACATTACACAATTACTAAATCTTTTATCTATATTTCATCGTTTTTTGAAAAAATCCTCTTTTGCTAACTTACTAACCTCCAAATACAAACTTCCTATTTAAATTATGTAGAAGAATATAAAAAACAATCTATTTGTTGAAAAAACATCACAATCCATAGAAATTATTAAAAAAAAATTAATTTACCCCGATTTTTTCTGCTACAAAATTTTGTTCTGTGTTTTAACAGTTGATGTTTACTAATTCGAAGATATTTTTATGCTTCAAACAAATATTTTTAACTTTATTATAAAATTTTTTGAAATGAACAACTTGAATACTTTAATTTTTCATATGGAGTTAACATGGAAAATTAAATATTGGTTATCAAAAAGAATCTTAATGTGGTCACAGATGTTACGAGTAGAGTGTAAACTGGCATAAAGAAATTTATCTTCACAATAAAAGAAACGTTCATAATAAAATAAAATCGTAAAATAGAAATAAGTAGTCACATAAATTTATATATGTTTTGTTGAAAATGTTTTAGTTAAGTCTCAATCGAAATTATATGACTTTACCAAGTGCAATTGCATCAAAAGTATACCCACAGAGTGATGTCATAGAATATCTACTCAACTTGTTCATTTCTATCTGATAGTTTAGAAGTTGAAGAATATATGTGAAGACATGGAACTTTAAAATGTGTATGTCTGCATCAATGTGTATGAAAAGTTTCAGAAAGTTTTGTAGATGTGATCCTTCAATTTATCGCCCCTGACCGTAATCGCGATCTTATTCAAACCCTCGTCTTACGTAGTTTATCGAACAATATCTGACTAAATCCCATCCATTTTCACTGCTATTGTGTTATTGATACAAAGACGATAATCAAAATTTAGGATTTACAATTGAATTAATTCGAAAGATGTAAGATCATCAATTTCCAAAACAAATAATTGATTATTTGTAAATGACATTTAATTGGTTTTATGTCTTTAAATTATGAAATTATTATTATTTGACTATAAAGTAATTAATTAATATTAAAGAATAATAAAAAAACATTTATGAGTATGAATTTGTTGAGTACACAGGAATAAAAATTAATATTCAGTGCTCATTGTGATATTTTTCTTAAACCAATTTTGACTAATTGACAAATCCAATGTAGAATTTTCATAAATTGGCATTCGAATCATCAATAAAAAATTCTTGGAGTAAATTCATAATTATTATAAATCAAATTATGACCAAACAATTAAATTAACAAAAGGGTCCTCAAGATCGCAAAAAATCGATACATAAACACAGTTAAATATAAATTGACATCCTAAATTCGTCTCCCAAAAAAACATATCAAAAAATCCTTTTCTAATCCCTTCTAATTCCATTCTGATGGTAATTTTTCACCATTTTTTTGTTCCTACCTCAAAAAATAAAAGCACACAATAAACTTATCTTACAAACATAAATTCACACAACCTCACACACATAACACACATTTATATTTTCAAAAGAAGAACTATAACAGCCCTTATGTGAAATAAGAGGTGCGATAGACATCTTGGCTGTAACGTTACTTCATAGTGATCCAAACATTCTTTTTCTTTACTACACACATGAAGATACCCATTATATGTGAATGTATATGCAAAGAAACCCCGCGGCTTGTCGTAAAGAAAACTCGTCGATATGTGCAAGCTTCCGTTTCTATTTTTACTTCCTCCTCCACTTCTATTTTTTTTTTCTTCTTTTCTCATTTCTCTCTGAATGTTCTCCATCTTTGACTTGGCATATGTGCAACCAACCCCATCACAAAAAAAATGCCCCGAAGAATTATTTCATTCTTTTTTTCAGTTTTTTTTTTCGTTTCAAGTAAACATGAATTTGCAATATCGTTCGTTTCCCTAGTTCGTTTTTAAATCCACATACACACAAATATTCTATATACCTATATCCATTCATGATCCTCTATCGACTCTCTACAGAACCGGTATGTCTCAAAGTCATTCGTGTGTCTATATGTGGTGTATTTACTTGAATATGTATATGTATACCTATATGGTAACGGTAGAGCGACGATAAACCACAGCCACTTGTATTCAAGTGTAAATAACCCTTTTTTCCACTCTACACAAGCACATGCACGAATATTTTCTCATATATTCAGCCAACTTCACCCAACTTCTTTTCCTCACATCTTTCACTACATATTCTTTGCCAGTGCACTTTCACACTTTGGTAACTGATTTTTATTTTATATTTTATTTATTTCACTATTGTTTATTTCTACCTTTTATTTGTATATATCATTTTTTTATTTTTATTCCTTTATTTTTTTCTCATTGATATTATTCCTCTTTTTTTTCTTTGTAAAGTGCACGAACATTTTACTGTCTATGAAAAACATTTTGCATTTTATGTCAAATGTTTTGAACACACTGAGGTATTTACATTATTGTTTAGGTTGTATATGAAAAAAAAGGAAGAAATGAGGAGGAAAAAAAAGGGAAGATGAATTTTTGTTTGTTTGGTTTCTTGATTTTTTTTCTCTCGTGCAAGGCATTTGATACGGATATTGGCAACGAGACTGAAAGAGAATAATGCGCGTTCGTTCAACTGTATAGCCTGTGTCTCCTCTGGTTTTATCTGGGTATGTTTATCGATTATGTCATGCCGATGATTTTCATTGAAAAAAAATAAAAAAGAGTATTTATTCGTGTTTAAAGCTGCAAGATATGTTGCTTTGTTGATGAAGGTTGTCATTTGAAATGGAGCAACTGGGCGAATGAATGAATGAATGAATGAATGAATGGCTTTTTCAGTAGGTTTTTATTATTGTGTGATTGAGCATTTGAGATGAATTAACGATCGATCAATTGGAAAGAGTTGAAAGAGATTTTGAAAATTTCTTGGATTTTTATTGAATGATTTTGAGAGATTTGAGTCGAAAGAATCGACTTTTGGTATCAAATTTGAATTGAAAAATTGAATTTACTGCGAAAATGTATGAAATGTTAATTTTTATTCGAAATGATGATTTGTGGTATGTAAAACCTTTTTTTTTTAGTTGAGAATCTTGATTGTAGAGTAAACAAAAGTGTGAAGGAATAAGAATAATTGTTGTATTATAGTGAAGTTAATTTTGATAATGGAGACTTTCAATTTTTTATTATTCTGACATAATTAGAGATATAAAGACAATTTCAGGATTGGAAATTTTGGGGTTTTACACTTGAAAATTCTTCCTATTCCAATTGTTATTGTGTGTTACGATAAAAATTGAAATGTAAAATCTCCAGAATAAACCCAGAAAGTTTCTCCCATGTAAATAATAATTGTTATAGTTTCATTGTGATATTAATTAATGTGCTCGATAACACTCCAAAACGTATAAGAACAATTTAAATTAGAAAAATTCTATCGAATAAATTAATCAAATTGAATAGTTTTTTCAAGATATTACAGTTGTAAAATATAGTAAAACAAAAACGAAAATAAAAATGTCAGTTGAGTCTGATTTCATTTATTGAACAATGCACACTGATGGTCATCGTGAATTTCCTTTGACCACAGCTCCGAAATCGCTCTCAATATTCGAACACGAAAGATGAATCGTTCACAAATTAGTGATGTATTCAGAGTGAATTACAATGTTCAATCTGATTAGTGAACTTGATGGCTTGCGACTTTGTCTGCACATGTATGTCTATATATGCATACAGATTTGGATAGATTTCAATGGGCAAAGGAAAGCTGAGGTTTGTTGGCGCTTTGTAGGATTATTCATGCATTATTTCATGTAGTTATGTAGTTATAGAGAGCTCTATCTCATGATAGAGCACACAATTTTAAAAATTAAATTTTCCACCACTGATAGAATAAAATAATTCATATCAATGCAATATATAATCATTGTTGTAATTTTTGTGTTTTTCGTTCCAGTAGAAAATTTAATAATCACCAATAGATAAATCAAATTGTGAAAATTGATTTATTGTAATTGTAAATTGAATTTTCAAACTGAAAATATCAATAATTTAATATATTTCCAATTCTTTTTTCATATTTTATTGTTTTATTAATTCCTTTATATTTCTAAATTAATAAATGAGAGAATAAAAAGGATCGACAATGATTTCTGTATAAATGTAGAGTTTATTTATGACACACGAAAAATTTTTGTATTTTATGTTTTTCCAATGAACGTTCGAGTATTTAATTTTTGCAATGAAACAAATCTGAATTTAATATTTGATTTATTTTTTATTTTGTAGCAAAGTCATCCAGAGAAAATCAATGGAGCAAATAATTATTTCTCTATCTTCTGTGCAAACCATTCAACAGAATAAATACTTCGAAATAATGATGGAATGAAAAAAAAAATGACAAATAAAAAAACCACATGAGAATTGATTTAAATTCTCAGTTTCATTCACTCGACATACATGTGTACATCGGTACAGTATTCATACTCGTCGAATTCACGTACAACCAACAAATGCAAACATGAATTGACCAAACAAGTTATTCATTTCCACGAATATTTCCATATTTCCATGCACCAACAAATGAATTTTATCATTCTACATTTATTTATTATCATTGTCATTCCTCCATTACAATTCCTCTCATCTGTAAAAACATAAATATATGAAACCATTCGAAAGTTCAATATAATTACTAAAGCCAATGCGACAATAATTAAATTAATAAAATTGTTTATCAAAAACAGATTACAGTAAAATCTTTTCTTGTTACGATTTTTGGGGCTTACGTAAGATCGTGAGGGGTCTTAAATATACTAGACGAGGTGTGTCTGAGGTCCGAAAGGGTCTATTTGTGTCAATGTATGTAGGTGTTAGTGAAAACAGGGAAAATGAATTTGATTACTGATTGACCCATGATATCTCCGAATCAATTTGGAATATTGGAGATTCTTCCAATTGTTCAATGTTCTTTGAATACATGAAATGCAATCTGAGCAGCTACTTGACACACGTACAGGCAAATACACAAACTACAAACTTCAAACTTGATAAGCAAAAAAAGCTTCAGATAATCCAAGCTCACTTTTGTTTGGTTTGAGGACTGACAACAGATCGTAAAAATAGGAAAGTTCGTAACAACGTGAGATTTTACTATAATTTAACTTGGCAAATCAAAATGGTCCCTAATTAAGTATTTTCATTTGATTAAATTCAATAATTTCTATTTACTCTATTTCTTCATTATCTTTTCTGCTTTCTCATATAAAAATCAAACAATATTATATGTTCCATCACAATCATCTTTACATCATTTTTAATATAGATGAGTGTTGTAAAGTTGTGGAAAAATTATTATCACACATCAAATCCACATTTTTACTACAGAGGTTTTGTATCAACATGTGCTACATATAATACCTGTGTATGTGCATTCGAATAAAAGGAAGAAACTCACAAACATGTGAGAGCTTTTCTCGTGCAATGCGACACCTCTGAAAGGCTTTCGTTGCTAACGAGAATATGACCTCAGTAGCAACGCAGGTCGAAATGAAACTATTCGTATGATTACACCAGAGGGAAAATGATAAAATACTCATGCTCATATGTATATATATATATATATGTCAGTATAGAAATAATTTAACTTGTGTGAATGAGAGTGTTCAAATATAACATCTCACATAAACGACATATGCATATAAAATGAAAATCGTCAATTGAAATGGCGACCTAAAAAATACATTTAAAACAAAATAAAAGAGATTTTCTTTGAAATAAAATATTATTTATCTTCTTTTCCTTTTTCTTTTTCTCTTCATTTTTCTAAAGGTGCGAAGTCATTTTTATACAAATTATCTCATGCAACCCCTAATATTTACTACAACTTCAGGCGTTTAAAGAGAAAATTGAAGCTCTTGAAAAATTATATTCAGTTAGTTGAACAGAAATGAAGATGTTTTTAACTTTAATTTTATCCTTTTTTGGGGATAGGAATATATTCAAAAAACTAACAAATCCCCAAAAAAATTCAATGAAAATTGGCAAAATTCGTAAAAATTGCAATTGCTAGCGATTGGTTGAAAAATTAAGCTTTTCAAATTGTTGATAAAAATATTTTGCAATTAATCACAATGTAAAATAATTCTCAAATAAATAATTCGAAATCAACAACAATCAATGATATAAAACAATCCTGAATACTAATAATTAATTATTTATATATTTTTCCACATATGAATATGTGTTTATTTTTATGAAATAAAAGAATGCTGCTGAATGCAACCCACGCAACATGCGGATCGGACGACTTTTTATCTGTCTGTTATCCAGAGGCATCCGGAATACTGTGCAAGTATTTTCTATTCACATGTACTGCCGCACGACCATATACATATAAATATATATGTGGCAGTGTGATATAAAGGCAAAAAGGAAGAGAAAGAGATGAGGGTAGTTTTCACATATTGCTTGGGTAGATACACTTTCTTCGTGATGTTTCTGTATGCGAATCCACGCGCATCTCACATACTTCTGAGCTCGTCGTTCTTTCGTTCGTTTTCTCTGTACCGCCATAAGAGGAGGAGACGAAACTAGGTATATAGAGCTATAGAATAGAGATCGAGCCACCGATGTCTGTACTTTCATGCTGGACACGAGCCCATCGTTTCAAAAGTATTTCAAAGTATTCCACCATGTATTACATATACGCGTATGACACAAGATGTAATTTTTTACTCCATAGTGTTTTGTTTGGTTTATTTTCTTCTTCCTTGTTTTCCTCTAGTTTTCGTGGTCGAAGGTTGACAATTTACCATGTGATAATATCTTATGTAGTTCAATTTGTATAAAGTTGAAGAGAAAAAAAAGTGATGAAAGTCTTTGCTCACCGAACTTCATTTTACTTTTAAAATTACAATGTTACGTATGAAATTTTGTAAATTTATTTGATTAATTTATTGTAAGCTTTGTAGATTGTATATTTTTATAAACATTTCATTGTTATTCTTTATTTTTGTAGTTAATTTAGGAATTGTTAAAGAAATTGTTCAACTGTGTGAATTTATTATGAATTCTAGAATATTTTTTCGTTATGTTGTTTCTTAAATATTTTTTTATAAGTTTGTAACAATTCTAATTTACTTGTAATTTAATATTTTTCTTTTCGTGTATGATTAGGCACTATTAGCCATAATTGATAAAGAGTACCATCAAAAAGTTGGTGCTATTTAATTAATAATTAAATAATTGTTGACCATTGTGATTTTTGCTAAAATCTACCAGCCCTAAATCTTTCTAAAACTTCGATTGCAAATTATCAATGAAATTTTCGAGCATTTCGCTCGTAGTATCTTCTCCTTTATTTTTTTTTTCTCTCATAAAGTTCATTCGTCAACAACTGTTGAGTATATTAACCATAAAGTTCGAATGTCGTATTGAAAAAATAATCACTTAATCAAACATAAATATTTCGTAAGACCACCGAGCTATTGAAATCCACACAATACGTCGGTGGTTTTTTTTCTCATTGCAATCTAAATACGTCACGGATGGGAAGGAAAGAAATAAGGGTGAAATGATGAAAGGAGAAAGACGACAGACGTACTATGACAGGATATTAAAGTAGGTATTACGTCTCGTTCTGTATATTCTATAGTGACTGTACTGCATGGTAGACTGTGAATATCCGGTTGATATTCCTACTATAGTTCGGTTTCATTTTACTTTAAATATACAATGGTATATAAACGATCCATTTGCAATTGTGAACGTTTGTTTTTATATAACAATGAGAAAATGAACACCAACACGTATAATCAATCTACAAAGTGAGAATATACATCTATAAATATTACTCTCCATTCTGTCTTCATCATTTATTTTTTTTTTCCATTCTTTGTCATTCTTTCTTGAAATTTTTTATCTTTCATTTTCTTTCTATTTTATCCTGGCCCTTTTCCAGCACTTCAATAAAACCACTTGACGATGGACAAGAAATGTTTGGAAATATTTTTAGGCTCTCACTTTTAAGATGAATATCTTGAAGAATTTTTTGTTGATCTCTTGGTCTCCCATATTTTTTTTTTTCTCCTTTTTTGACGGAGGTATTTTGATATTGAACTGAGTACAATGTACGCCATTATATACATTTGGAGAGAAATTTATGTTTAGATAATTTTGGCATGAATTTTTTTTTATATTTATTTTGAAGAGATCAATTCAATGAGTGAATGTGAATGAAAGATTTGAAGGTATCAGTTGTTCAACTTTTGTGTGATTTTCTATATTATAATTTCATTGATCAATGACGTAATTGTTTTATTGTATGTATTACAATATTTATGACGTAGAGCTGATGATAAATTTAAAAATTACTTCGTTCTTGTGTAAATAAACAAAACTACACAAAAAAAAAATTGCTTGATAGGTGAAGAACCCAAAAAATACAACAAAATTAACTAAAAAATTGATGCTGGATGAAAACAATTTTAATTGTAACATCTCCGAAGGGATTTTTTTTTCTGAATGTCTCTTCGAACAAAAATCTATTTATCTTTCATAAAACAATAACTCTAGACTGTGTACAATTATAAACAAAGTATATTAATGGATGAATAAAATAAGAGTTTGATGTATAAAAATATTTGCAGAACATGTTGAATATGGGGGACATAGAGAGAATGTAAATGTCTGAAATTTTTTCTACTTATTTTCTCCAAAGTTTCTCATAATTTTTTTTTTCTCTTCTTTGTAATCTTACTAATACCATCCGACATAATTCTCTCGCATTCTCGTTAACACGCTCATCAATTTTATCCGCGTCAGCTTCTGGAAGCCACCATATATACATATAATTTGATTACCTCAGGTCACGCTTGGAGAATTATTATTCAGCACTTATATTCCATACTAACATGTCTATATGTATATATGTATATGTATATCTGGGCTCTTTAGCTTAAGCTTTTACGTGTTTACCTCATGTTCTGACAATAATTCTCATCAAGATTATTTTGGGTTCGAATATCAACGGTTAATTAATGGTCGGACATTAGAAATAATGAAATATATAAATGTTATAAGTAGATATGATTTGGTTATTTCAATTTTTCAAGTTACGAAAAAATAAATTTCTAAATGTTGAATTATTCGTCTTTTCGAATTATTCAGTTTTTTATCACTCAATCGGATCTCTTTGACTTTATTCAGTGATAAAATATTTTTTATTGTTATTTTTCAATAATATTTTTGATACATTAATTATTTTATTATTTTAATGTGACTTTGATTTTATAGTAAATATACAAAATGTCTTTCATTTTTATGTAACAATTATAGACACGATCGTAATTTCGGTATTCAATTAATTTCATACTAAAAAAAATGTTGGTGAACAAAATTATTTATATTTAATTCATCTCTGCATTCCGTAAAAAAACTGAACTAAAAAAATCTATTTATGCACTAAAATTCTCATTCTTTTGTTGGTAATTTAAAAAAATTATTTATCACTGAATTTATTTATTTAACTTCTGATAAAAAACTCAATGAATGAATAAAAAAAGGAAATTAAATCGTTCCTACATGCAATAAAAGTCATACAAAAAATTTACAGACAAGAAATATTACACGAATACCAAAAAAATTTCTTCATATTTGTTTTAATTAATCAACTAATATTTTTTTGTTCAGATACGATTCATTCCATTTTCACAGTGGACTATACAGTTTATAATAAAAATTCGTAGGAGTTTGTGCAACGGCACTGTGTGTGCAGCGAGATATAAAGACCAAGTGAGGGGGAGCAACCGCGAGAAAAAAGAAGGAATGAAGAGAGGAAAAAAAAATAAACGATTCCAGCACCACACATATATGTGACTACATAAGAAAAGAGGGAGGGTCTTTATCCCTACAAGAGAGATGTGACTATATAACACACAACTATATATACAGACGCGTACGTTTCATCGTATATAATCGAGATGTGCACGTTTGCGCGTGAGTTCATCGACCCTTGGAGAATGCTGGTAAAGGACACACACAAGAGAGAATGTTCCAAAGTTTTTTAAGGTGATATGCTACTCACATGTGGGTCCTTCCAACTTTTAATTCAATGGGGAAAACGAAAGATTTCTATTTTCATTTCTTCTTATTATTATCATTTTTTTCTTCTTCGTCTTTATGCATTCAAAGGGGTTGAAAACAAAAATGCAAAATACCTTTCATTTTTAATTATAATGTTTTCAATTTTGAACTGTAATATTTATTACAAACAATTTGATCTGTTTAAAATTTTTATCTCCTTTTTTTCCAAGTAAATCAAAATTATTTTTCCATTAAATGTATTTCGAATTATTTTCCATTATTTTTTTCTAGTTAATAATAATTGTCAATTGTTTATTACTACAATGAAAGACCTAGAAAATTAATGACCGTCACGTTTATCAATAATAAACTATAAATAATTAATAAAATAATTTTAGTCACTTGAAAAAAACAAATTTCAGGTTATGATGCAACGAAAAGTATTGATCAAATAGTTCTACATTGTGCACAACTATTGTTCTATTGATAAACTTCGATTGAACTTCTTAACGACGTGAAAATTTATCTGCATAAATAGTTAAACTAATTTCCTTTTTGTTGATAAAACTACATGTGTAACAAAGAAGTATGCACAGAATAGCAAGTGTATTAATTTATACTTTCGAACAGTTCATTATTACACACGACTGATCATAGATCGGTGAATTGGAAACGCCGCCAGGTGATAATTCACCGAATATGAACAATGGAAATCCGATCGAAGCCCACGAAATACGAGACTAGTATTAAACACTATATTTATATATACATAAACTATGTGCTGCTCTCTATCTTCTACATAATGTTCACGATTGGTTTGCATTGGATTTAGTATCGAATTCACGTCATGGTAGGTCACCTGTACCTCTGCGATTATTCAATTTCTGAACTTTCATGGATTCAAATTACCACAAATAAAACGAAAAAAAAAAAAAAAATATGGAAAAAAACTGAAATAGAACAGCTGAAAAAAGACTAAACAATAATTGCAGTTGTAACAAAATAAAAGTGAACAAATTTAAACAATTTCTTATGAAATTACTCAATTTTTTATGTCATATTTTTATAGAAAAATCCATCTGAATAAAAAATAAACAAACTAAAATACAAAATCGTAAATTAAAAAAATAAAACAGTCATTTAATTTATCGTTATTTACTTGAAGTATTCAAATAAAATTAATTGTTTTAATTCAAGTCTTTTAATTTTCATTATTTCTTATTATCACGATCATTTATTTTTCATTTTGTCTCCAATCCACTACATCTTGAACTAAAGTTCAATATACAATATATAAGAGTTCATAGAATGGTTGAAAAAAAAAGGCAACGAATTTACGTGTCGATAGAGAAGAAGAAGAAATGAAATAAAAAATAAATAACATTTACCGCAATAAAAGTGTCGACAAAGAGAACATCACATACATGTAAATGTATATATACATATATATACATACATGTACATAGCACATACATGGATAGGTACAAAAGGTACAGGAACAAAATGAAGAGCGAATGAGAGAAAATACGTGAGAAAAAAAAATTACACCGATGTCATTTGGTGTCCAACTTGATTGAATTTCATCTTTTTTTTTTCTCTTCATTTCGGATGAAAGTCACTTGATTTATTTTTATTTCTCTTCACTTTATTAATTTTAATGAATTCCTTCAATTTATATTATGATTATAAAATTCTGTCTCTAACTTCAATTTTATATATCAAAAAATATTTTATCGACTGTGTAGATAAAAAAAAAATTGGTCGATGAAATTTTTTTTATCACTCTGTTAATATTTATTGAAATAAATGTTAAGTGTGGAAAAATATCGTGATCTGCGTTAGAATGTAACCAGAATGTTTTTTCATGAACACTAGGATTTTTTTTCCTTGTTCCCGATATTTCTTTTTCCCTTTCTCTTACTCACACTCACTTTCATTCTTATGAATGCCATCTAGTTCCTCCCCATTATAGCGATAAGGAATAACAAATAGTGCCAGTGAGTTGAGACGATGGTCTTTACCCCTAAAAATCGATTGACTTAGAATACCAGCACGTTCACTACATATCAGTTTCCTACATACATAAAATAAAGATATATAGATGTATATATGGGTTTGTGTATGTGTGTATGTTATATCGAACGTTAACTATCCGTTGTCTTGTCCCCATATCATTTTGTCTATTCCACTGGATATTCTCCTTTAGAAGCCCCAAAAATACATAAATTTTATGATTTTTTTTCCATTCGACATAAAAAAAATATTCAAGTCTACTAAACAACATGGTTTGTCGCGATTTTTATTACTCAGTTGTGTTATCGATTCATACGTGGATATTTTGATTGGAAATTGAAAGAAATTGTCGCTGAGAAGCAACAAAAATTACGAGAACAAAATTGTTAATGAATTGTTTGAAGTTTTTTTAATTGTTGAATTTACTCTTTACTTTACATCGGAGCGAATAAATATTTGTATTCATAGTACCAACATGATTTTAGTTTGGACGATAAAGAAGTCAGATATAAACCGAATAAAATTTGTTGGAGTCTAATCGACACATTTGTTTATGAGATATAATGCCAGCGATTCTAACAAAACCATCGAGCTCTTAGACAAATGTTTGGTTATCATCAGCTCAAAAAACTTCTCAATTTAAATTTGTTTCGACCCTTTTTTTTTGAAGAATAAAATACATGCAAATGCCTTGAATGTTATAAATCTATTCAATAACTATTTAGAATTAAGACAAAGTGAGAAAATAAAATCCAATGAATTTCTCTTCTTTGTAATGACAAAAATGCATTTCCTATTGTATTTGTTCCAACTTTATTTCTTCAATTTCAATTTCTTTGAATGATATTCAATATTAATATTGTTACCAGTATGTGAATATTTTATCCCACATCAACAACAGAAGAATGTTATTGGATTTTCTGATTTTTTTTCCAATCTTTTTTCATTCAGCCCACGCCCAAAATTGAATTCCTTCAATAGGTATTGTCAATTTCTATTCAGAATCTCCTCGACGACACAACATAAAATTCCTTGCATATTATATGTTTTTTTTTCATTCTCATTTTTATTGCTTAACTGTTGATCAAACTGAGATTGAGAAATAAATTCTATTTAAGCAGTTTCATTTCACATATTTCAACAAATATTTTTGTTACAAACAAATTAATGGCAACGAGGGAATAGTTCACACAAATTAATGAAGCAGGAAAAAAAGTTTGAAATATGAATTAGTCAACAAATCTAACGTTATCTTTTATTTACTCTTTTGTTTATTTGTTTAGTGACAAAACGAGCAAACGTTATCTGGGTAAATCGCAGTGTCATGTCATTTTATGTCGTGACCGTTTTATTTGAGAAAAATCTATTCAACCATAATTTTCACATCATTACACTTGACGTCCTTTTATCATCTCCATAACTTTGTGTAAATGCATAAAAATGATGCGCCAAATGAAATGAAACTAAATAAATGATTTAATAAAAGAAAACGAAATAAATCGGGATGAAATGGATGGAACACAACGAACAAAAGAACAGCAAAAAAATTCTGACATGGATATGTAATTACAAATTCATTATTTTTATCTTTCACTTTCACTAAATATTTCATTGTGTTGATAAAAAATTTCGAATAATTTCTCTTCACTTTTTTCCAAGTAATCATTTTCTTTCATTCATATTTTTATTTTTTTTTACGTCGAGTGTATTTCAGTTACATTCATACTGGATGTAACTTTTTTCTTCGTTCTTTGTTACAGTCCAATTGCCCTAAATTAATTATTCATTGTGTGAACATAATTTTTTCTCTGTGTATTTTTTAAGATAATTATTCTGTGTTACAATATTTAACTTTCTCTATCCCATTTTTTTGAAGTCTCTTTGTAAAACATTTTCTCGAATATAAATTTATAAATAAATGAAACTTATTTTGGAATATTATAAATCAAATATTTGCTTTATTGATTATGGCAAAAAAATCAAAATATTTAATAAACGAACTAAATGTTTGAATTTAACTGAGTTAAATGACAAATCTTTTCGTACAATTTTATAAATCCCAAGACAATAAAAATCAATAACAGAATGTTTATTTAATAATTACTTCGTTTCCATTATTCGTTTCTCAAAAAATTCGTACGATGTTACTGAACAATTTCACGAATTATTTTTTCACTATTGTTCAAATCTTTACAAAATAATTGATACACCCTCTAATTTTGTAAATTCAATAATTCTATTAATATCAAAAGTTTTCAATACCTAAATAAATGGACGGACAAAAAAAGATATAAATAATATCTAAAAACCCTAAAAGTTTCATAATACAAAATTTATTAAAAGCTTTTTGTAATGCACAGTTAAATAATCCCGAGGCACTACTTACTCAAAATCTTTTTTTGTATTTTTTTTCACCCAACTGTTTTCAGGACCTGTCTACGCCATCTCTCTAAATCCTCAAAAAAAACCTCCCGGGCAAATATTCACTTAACCAAAACTCTGCAATAGAATCCTTCACAAAATTTTTTTTTTCCTTTCATCTCATCTTCTCTTCTCATTCTCGCCCACATTTAAAATTACTACAAATTCATTCGCTTTTCTCAAACAAAAGTTCACATATTTACAACAAAAAATTTCACCATCTAAAATTATTGGTGCAATATTACGTGAATTCAACGAACAAGAAATCATTCAATAATATACATCATACATAAATATATAAAAGTACATCTCTATATTTATATACACAACATATATCACTCTGGATTATTGAACAGTAGATATGAAAACGTGCCATGAATGGTGAATGAAAAGAGGAAAATAATAATGACAACACATAAATAAAACGAATGGAAAATAAATTACAAAGATATAAAATAGAAACATAATCTCATTGAAAAAAAAAAGGAAATATATAATTTCACTACAGTAAATGTAATCCACAATATCACATACTGAAGCAGAGTGTAATGCATCTAGATTTAAAATAATAATCCCAACTACATAGAAAGCATATCAAGTTGGAAAAATGATTGAAAATCTTTTTTGCTTTTTTCCCCTCTTACCATTTATCCTCCATTTTTTATTTACCCATATTATTTTCTATGTTTGAGAATGTAAAACGACGCGAATACTAATTAGCAAAATGGAAAGAGGCAACGAGAAATTTGTGGTCGACGAGATTTGAATACGCAAAATTGAAAGATTCATAATGTATGCGAGAGCATATAAAACAAACAAGATGAAGAGAAGACGGTTTCACCATTGACGCGTATGTGTATATACATATTAATGTGTATATTTATGTATATTTTCAATCCAATCTGATCTCATTGATTCTTATTATGCGTAGTGGTGCACAAGAATAATTTACATTATATGTTTTAATTATCTATTATTGTATTACTGTACATGTGGAAAATAAAAATTAACTAACAATTTATTGGTATTGTACGGTGGAGTTTTTTGAATAAAAAGTATTTATTGTTATTTATTAATACGGTGATGGTTTATTTGAAAAATTCGTCCATTTTTGTGGAAATATTCTTGTTCGTATTGCGAAAAAAATAATCACTGTCAATTTTTCTCCCACGATAAAACGTCAAATTGAAAAAATCATTCGTTAAAAGTGCACTTCAACGAATAGTACACAGAATATATTTTTTTTTTGTTTTTCTGTTGGTATGCAATAATATATGAAATATGAGAATATATTTGAATAAAAAAAGATTTCAATAAATCCTGACCGTTCATGCATGCATTTTTTTTCACAATATGAAAAAACTAGTGAAGCGATTTTTCACATTTTCAAAAATTACAAATAAAAGAGAAATTGCCAATGTGTTTTTGAAATTGTTTAAATGGATATTTAATTGTTTTTGAGTCTTAATAAAATAGGATTGTAAATATGAAAAAAAAAACAGTTTCTTCAATAATTTATTAACGCAAATATGAATAATTTTAGTTATTTTTAATATCATATTAACTCACCCTTAAATTTTCGAGTTGTGAACGAACAAATTCGGCTCGCCTGGCAATGTCCGGACTCGCCACTGGAAACGAACCCATGTACTGAAAAAACCGAAACAAAATCGAATTAAATTAACACAAGAAAATGAAAAAAAAAACCTTCTAATTAAATAATGAAATTTTCAGAATTGATAAATTGAACTGTTGTGTAAATATTGAAATTGTTTGTTGATATGAACCTAAAAATAAAACTTGCATGTCCATAAAAATTGCACACAAGTGCAACAGTGAGTTAATCAAATTGAAAAAATAAAAGAGGAAATGAAAAAAAAAAGAAGAAGTAGAATTTCAATGAAATAAAAATATCATTATGTTTAATTATATTTTATTCTCACAATTCTCTTCTTATATTTATGTATTAATTTAACTTTCTCTCACATCAGTTTAATCAATGACAAACCTCGGAGGTAGGGATATACGATCGATGAGCCAATATAACGTTTAACCAATTCGTGTAATAAAATCCACGCTTCCAATATCGCCTCCAATGTTCGACATTGTAATTAAGTATACGAGTGGTAATTCAATAAATTGTTGATTGAACGTCGCCGCGCGCAATATATATATATATAAAGTGACGAAATTAATTTTCGAGTGGATAGTACTTGCTTTGAATGTCATCCAAATCCCAATTGGTTTTCAATGATACAAACACATTTCAATCAAAATTAAATTTTAAACAAATATAATCTTCATACCATATATTGCAATTTAAATAAAAAAAGAAGTGACATTTTTTTTTTCATCTATTTTTCAATGAATTTTCATTTCTGTTCATTCATACTGTTCTATTGATTTTATTTACTTTCAAAATGTCTATAACCTCATTCAACTTTTTTTTTATTATATAAAATAATGATCCACTGAAATAAAATGAAAGCTGTTAATGATTGATATCCGACACTTGAAAATAAATTGATACGAAATACTACAGGGAATATAAAAAGCAAGAATTCAATATGTGCACGAATGTGACAATATTTTATTTACCAAAAAATGTGTATTATCGTGAATGGTCGCTTATTTCATCTATTGAAAGAGAATTTTATCTCACTTTGTTGTTATTGATGGGATTAGTTAGTTTTATTTTCAATTTTGAAATTAATTTATTCATTTAAGTATGTTCTATTTTAATCAGATGTTTTTATAATGAACGCACAGATACATAAAAAAATAAGAGATGCAGAATTCGTAATATTTAATTCTGAGATATTACAAACAAGTTAATCAATAACAATGTGAAAAAATATTATTTAATTAAAGATATATACATAAGTGGATTATCTAATTTTCGAACTGCATAATTACGTGGAATATTTTGTGCAACCATTCATGAACATATATTTATTTTAATAATGAAGATTTTTGTTAGTGTTTAAACAAAAGAATAAAAGTTTTTGTTTATTACTGATATCAAGATTATTGTCAACACGGTATAATTATTCTGTTATCACAAGGATTTACACAACAAAATTCATTATGAATTGTGCAAACAGTTTTCTTACTCTGAAGATAAAAAAATGGAAAGATTTGTGGTCATAAAAGTACTCAAATGAACTTTCAATTTCCTGCATGTTTAAACTAAGTTTAAAAGTGAATTTTTCGTCAAATAATAATCTGATATAGTTCGATTCAATAATTGATGCCTTTGATTTTCAATATTCAGTACTGCAATTCCAATTTTCCAGAATTCAAATTGTCCCTTTTTGATCAAACACTTTTCACATAATTTGAATCTTTCACCGCAATTTTATCAACATTACGAATTTTTTCATACACTGAATTTAATTTCGGTATCTTTCAAGTGTTCACTGGTAATAATTTCCAATAAAGTAAAATACTAATTAACATAAACTTAATGAACATCTCTATTTTCACTCTGCCAAGTTATGATTTTGTGGCTGCTTTCGATGACAAGCGATTTCCATGTCAACTAATGACAGAATTACCAAGAACTTTTCCAATTACGTGGCTTCACTAGAGCAAATTTTGTGTATTGTACAAGTTCATGTCATGTAAACCCGATTTTCCATACTGATAATTGCTACTCCATGTGATGTATGCAAATTTTTTCATATCAAAAAAATATGTATGAACAATAATCAAAAAATATGATAATTAATAAAAATATCTGTCAATTACTTATGAAAAAAACTTATATGCGACACTTGTCATTCTTTTCGTGTTATGAAAATGTTCTATTTATCTGATAGGATTCAAAAGTTGTCACAATAAAATCGACAAAACAAAAATGTAAAGGAACGTAATGAAAGGACTTAATATTTCTTTTTTTAATTATTCATAATATCACAATTGTATTATTTCTTAATTTATCTGATTAGAAAATATTGAACACATGAAATTAATTATTAAATTATGAATAATACAAACATCAAGCACCAATGGAATAGCTATGAACTGTTCGTAATAAAAACTATTTTGTTTATTGATTCTAATACTCATTTTCTTTTCTCTTTTGTACATCAAACTTTATCAATCATGACCACATTAATTTCATATCCATTATGACAAGTTTGTGTTAGTGTTGAAATAAATTTTATAAACGTTTCAATTTTCATTTGAAAATAAATTGTCTTCCTTATTGATTTCACTTTATTCCTTTTTTTTTTACTTTCCTCTATCAATGTGCACTACACATGAACACATAGTTCACGTGTTCTCAACGGGGGTTATTTAATTATAATAAATATCCGCGTTCATACATATACACGTGTATATATTTATGTATATGAAAACCCTGCATCACGTTGTGACCCATGAACTCATGTGGCTTCAGGTGCCAAGTTCTATCTACTGTCTTTGTTGTTTTTTTTATTTGTGCGTTGACTTCACTTATGAATTTTAAATAGTCATCTATGCAATACACATGAACATATGCTGGATGTAACATCACCACTTTCATTATATAAATCCGATTGCAACGATCTTTGAACATTTAATATTTTATTTTATTTCTATTTTGACATTTTATCATGAAGGAATTATGCTGAATAATTAACTAACAGCCATTTTACATGTAGTTAAACAGATCTCATGATGAAATTGATTTTCAATTCAAGTGCACACTCTCACTTTTGAAGGAAAAATCATTGCGTGAATGGAAAAAAAACTTAATGAATTTTTCCTTATTTAAATTATCAAAAAATTTCTTATTAAAAGTAATTATTCGATGAATTTTAATGAAGTTCTCAATGGATCATTCGATTTTGTTTTTTTTTCGTAATTGAATAGTTCACCATACAGTTCCATATCTGTGTAAATGTTGACATTCATTTATGTAATATTAATTTTTGGAGAATGATGAAATTTTGTGTTCTGATAAGAAAAACATTTTTAAAAAATGCCTGACAACATAAACAATTACACAAATTATTCTTTTTTACCCGATATTTTTCACACTTTTATGGCGAATATCCAACGTTAATTATTGAGGTAAAAAACATACGAAGTAAATAAAAATTTGCTTCATATCAGCAAAATTGCGCCTGATTTATGCAAAGAACTCAAAAAGAAGGAAGGGAAAAATGAAACATTTCACTGCAAATTCTTAACGATTATTTTCTCAATCAAAATTCAAATCTGGATATATATAAAAAAAATTACTTGAACATCTACAATTGTGTCATAGTACTAATAAAAAAAAAAGAAAAAACACGACCAGACAAAAGCGAAAAAATAGGAGCAAAAAACAGACAAAGTAATAAAGAAAAAAGATAAAAAAAAAAACTTATGAACTTTTATTTCCGGAAAACAACATTTCGCTTTTATCTGAAGACACGTGAGACTGGCCAAGTGTTAGTAAAAGAAATATATCAAAAAAGAAGAAAGAGTATTTCATAAAATATCAACTAAAAAAAAAATAAATATACATAAAAATACCAAAAAAATTTTCTTCTATAAAAAAAAATAAATCTAAAATCATTTTCATCATCTAATTAAATAATCAACAAATAACATTCATCGACATGAAGTAGCAAATTACTGAATAATTTTATTCATATTTTCTTCTCTCTCTTCTCTTTTAATATGTCAAAGACATCGAAAAGCCTCGAGGCTATCATTTCATGAGGCAGAAAGCAGTGGAAAAAAAAAAGAAAACATACGACGAAGAAAATATTAAAATAAAGTAAAGAGAAGAAAAAAAAAGCGGAGAAGAGGACCAAAATGAAGGAGACCTTCGAGAGAAAAAAAAGAACGCACACCCGGTCGCCTAAAAGCGCAATATATGAGGGAGTTTCAGGCCTATACACAAAGTAGTAATGGCCATGGTAGTAGTGGTAGAAGCACTAGTAGTAGAAAAAAGGCCTATGACAAGAATTTCATTTCCCTTTCTCGCTTCGTATCCCATGATGCTTTATACTCTCCCTACATTGCTCGCCATTTCTCCTGTCGATAGTCAATTTGACGCAGGGCTTTTTATCCGCAATCAAAGGGAAAAAATCCTTTTTCCTTCCATATTAAAATAAAAAAAAAGTAATAAAAAGTGAAGGATAACGTAAGGAATTTATAAGAAATTGCATACAAATTGGCTTGGAATATTTCATGGAAATATTCTATTCGCAATTTTACTGAATAATATTTGTCATAAATTGTCATAACACAACGATGGAACAAATCTAATTATTCATGTGAGCCACATTATTTAATTAATTCCTATGGGATAATTCACTGCAATGTCATTTGCGTAACGAAAAAAAATCATTCACATAATAAGCAGCAAATAATTGAATTTCTTTGTTTGTCTTTCTTAAAATTATTGCACTGAAGAAGTCATTTGTTCATCAATTGAATCAACGAAATAATTTCAACTCTGATTTTGTGAAAAAAAAACCCAATCAATTCTATAACTCATTCGAATTTTCATATTCGAATTTCACAAAGAAAAAAAGATAAAGGAAAAAGAAATCCCTCAATTAAATAAATTAAAAATCAATTGCAATCAATTAGAATAATGAAATTACTTGTCCACTCAAAATCCTCATCAGCAGTCTCCTTTTGCAATATTTAATCATCATTATGTCATTTATTTCTCGAATTTTATTTCTCATTTTTAGTTACACATAACGTGCGATTATATAGGCGATAAAAATAGCGTCGAAGTCGCCTCCCTTGCATTTCTGTAAGAATGTACGTACGCGCGATAAATAACAGGCACAAGCACAAAAGAAATGGTGGTGGGAGAGGGTCATTTGGCGGATGTAGTAAATAATGCTAACGCAATTATGTTTTCTTGGACAACGGACGGGCAATAATTCATATGAGCCTTTCGTCGAACGTTATTATACATATGTATATATATATATATATGTATAATGTGATGGTCATATGCCAACCAAATGATTCATTTGCAATTGCAATTAAGTGAAAAAATAAAATATCATAGCAAAAGTTAATTATAACAGGGAAAAAAATTACTCGAGTATTTTCATATTCAAAATCGACTGAAGAGAATAAATTTCAAGTGTAATTAAAACCAAAATTTTATTTCTCTTCATTTTAGTTTATTATCAAGTCAACTAAATGAATTTATGATTGTGCATTTGATCTAACGTAAAATAACCTGAAAATCATTTTTGCTCACTTTCAATTTATTTGTCAATGTTAAAATTCCAATATTTCTATTGGATTTATTCACATTCAGATAAATTTTTATCAATGATTCAAACTGTCGCATAAGGATGAATAATCAACCGGCCAAAAAAACTAAATATGCATTATTTTCCTCGTCCGATTACCTTGAGACAACTTCTTTACTTTTTCTGCATTCGAAATTAATTCAGAGATATCATAGGCCAATCAATAATGAGAATCAATGAAATTTTTCATAGATTTTTATTAACTATTTAAAGTTCCAGTGAGAATAAATAATCATCCGATGAATAAAAATGAATATGCATGTGTTGAGTAGCTGCTCAGATTGCATTTTATATATTCAAAAAACATTTGGCAAAGGACATAACAACTGGCAAAATCTCATAATGATCCTCATGAATTTAAATATTGACAGAAAAAGTTAACTAATTTTGTTTAAATCATTGTCTTTAAAAATAAAAACAATTAGAATTGTTGATAAACTTGCTTAATAATAATGAATTCCTATTCATTAACTTTCACCTCAATATCATCAATATTGTTATATCAATAAAACAAACATAAAATAAAAATAATATCACAGCATTTGTAAATAACTACGACGAATTTCGACCATTTCATTTCCAATAGAACAACATAAAAGCAGCCAATGAATAAACAAACAAATTTATACATATATAAATAAAAAAGTAATTAACGAATAAATTAATAAAATAAAAGCCCACACATGTGCGATTGTCATTAAATCAAATATTCACATTAATGAGATGAACATAATTTCATTCAACTCCCACACAAAAAATTCCATCTCCATACCACAATTCCATCATATCATGACTAAATTTCCACATAACCTATACACGAAAATTCAAAAACAAATATTATTTCATTATCAAACCAGTGCGGGACAGGAAATAAATTTACCATGCAAATATTTTCAATTAACTACATTCGACCATTCGCATTTTAAAATAAAAACATATAATAATTCATATGAATTTAATTCCACAAATTAATATACAAATTAAATAAATAAAAAAGAATTGGAAAAAGAGTCAGAGAAATAAAAAAAAAAAATCCCAAATTAAATTACTGCATATTTTAAAAAATAAATATAAATAATCAGTATGTCATCAAACGAATGAACTCAATTTGTTGAACCCTCTGGCAAATTGTTATCGTCTCGAATATACGACGGTAAGAATAAAAATAAAACAAAGAAAAAAAAAATAAATAATACCACTTTAGTTCTTTCTTTATTATTATTAATTGTAAATTTTATTTTTTCTCATTCTTTTTCTCTTTCATGTGCTCCTTTTATTTTTCATTGGCTCATATTTTTACTTGAGTGCATTCTCAATGGCTAATGATTACCCCGCGCGTAATTTGCATCCAGTCAGTTATAAAGGATGCACGCGCACACATTAATGGTTATAAAAGTGTGTATATATAAGTATTCATGTGTGTCTGTATGAATACGTTTATATAGAGAACGTGACGCGGCGAGACTGCACGCACTTTGTTGAACTGATTTAATCGATCGTTATACTTCTCAATCTTCTCCACAGTTAATAGCATTGAATGTATGTGTAGATATCATAACAATCTACATATATATATGTATATATATATACCGTGTAATGAATAATTGCATAAAGAACTGTGCAATGGTTGAAGAATAAAAAAAAATTGGATGAATAGAGCTGATGAATTTTTGTACTGTAAATTAATCGGAGTAGGGTGAAAATGTTGTGACCGCGGGGATACTTCGGCCAACGACGCGACTGTGTCATCGTCATATTTCAAAGGACTTTTTTTTTTTTAATAAAAATACGTTTGATCCAGTATCGGATAACAACAACGATTGAAAAAATGTTGAGAAATTTTGTTGATGGTTGACAATTATTTTTAAACATGAATATAATTTTGTGGAAACAATAGAAATTAACAACATTCAAATTTTCGGGAAAAAATCTTCGATGATGTACACAAGAAAATAAAGTGTCTAAATTATTTATTAATAAGAGCTATCGTTAATTTTATTATTTATGAAACAAATAAAATAACTGGACATTTCGTTGATATTTGTCATTCATACTGGAGAGAAATCGTTGTTGAGAATTTTTAGTGATAAATTATGAGAAAGTGATTCTTCTTAGAAAAAAATTATTGACAAGAATTTTTATCTCTAGTGAGAATAAAAATGAAAAAAATAACAATCCAAAAACATGACAATTATCAAAAACATTGTATGATTGTACAAACAATTATATTTCATAAGAGAAAAAAATTGTCGACAATTTTTTATCAATTCCAGAAATATTTTTCCCAATTTTTTCGTTCACATATTCATCTGATATCCATTAAAAAAAAAATGTTTTCAAAATTCAATTCGTACAAAATTACACAACTTTATTTCATTCTTCCAATGTTATAATTACTTTAATTAAATAATACCATTTCAAAGTATTGAAGGATATACAAAAAAATAAAATTAATAAACAAATGTATATGAAAAAACATAAGAAAAACAATGAAAACTTATTCTTTCAATTTTCAATAATATATTCAATAAATAAAAAATGAATAAATGAAACGAGTTATTTTTTCCCATTGTTTCTATTTTTATTTGTAAAACGGATGGAAGACGCGTGATAAATGATCTCTGACTTCCGCGCACTTTGTCACGTGGTTGAGGCAACAGGACTTGTTTGTTTGCTCCCAAGGGGGCGCATACAAACTCTCAAGCGAATTTCCATGTACTCAACATCTCCCGACCTCGTTCATATAAGTAATTGTACGCAGACGAATTCACACATACACATATCCGTGTACCCATATTATAAAATACCTCCATATATAAATATACATAGGTGGTTGTATATATTAATTTTATGTGCACTTGGTGTTTTCGTGAATGCACAAGACAAAAGCAAAGTTAATGTTGCACTAAAGTTGTATAAATTATTTATTATCGGGTCTAAAGTGGCTGTTGTGCATTATTGTGAGCGTCCTTCACGCAAGATTTAACAGCAAAAAAGAAAAATAAAATGAAATAATGAGAAATATAGCGAAACATTCTATTTATATTGCCACACTTATGATGAATTTCACATTTTCTCATGCGATCACAATAAATATGAAAATTCATTTTGAAAACAGAAATTTCACTTTAACTATTCGAAAAATCTTGGGACGTTGAAACAACGTTGCATCAAAGTGAAAATTTCAGATGTTGAATTGAAAAATTTGGTGCATTTTTATTCAATTCGATTGATGATGTTCCATTTGTGAACGCCATTTTGTTGAATGTTTTTATTATAATCGAAATTATCGATAGAAAATAAAACAAATTTCATCTTTTGACTTCATTTTGATATTCTTTGTTAAATCACAACCCACAAAATCGTATGGAAACATTTCCAAAAAATTGTTCTAATATTTTTTCGAAAAAAAAAGTCAAAACCCGTTTTTCAACAAAGAAATTATACTTTTTTAACACAAGAATTTCAAATTTTCAATTACTCTTCATTTTGTTAACTGATCTGCGATGAAATATCACATTTTTATATTCAAGAAAGAACAACAAAATGAATGAATTAATAAATGAATAAATACCTCAATTTTTTGATAAACCATGAACGAAGTTTTTTCTGGCATTTTTCAATTTTTTTCTAAATAACATAAAAATTTCGTAGAACAAATCACCACACAATTCAATTCATTTCTCCACAATTTTCTTTTTGCAATTTAATTGATCCTTAACAACAATTCACAAAATCGATTCACTAAGAAAATCCACAATGATATAAACAAATCGTAAATTTTAACAACAAAAATCACAATAATTATCATCAAAAATGATTGCTACACTAAAAAGTAATCTTTATCACGAGAATTCCTTGCAATGATACAACGACGACAATTCAACGCGAATGGTATGCGTGTGTCGTCGTCGTTGTCGCCACTGAGCGAAATATCACTTGAACGATCTCTTCTCTATGCAGTTTAAATCACAACCACCGTTATCAATACATGTGTATATACATACATTTGTATGTATACACAACATTCACAGATGCACATATACATACATAAATAAATGTCCAATGGAAATGGAGAAAAGAAACGAATGCGTAAAGTAGTAATGATACCAATCCAGCCAGACATTAATATTTAAACTAACGGTGTATTAAATTCTATTTTTTTTTTTATCAAACGTCAAATTTATCTGTCACAATAGAAAATAGTTCAATTAAATAACATAAATTTAATTGTAATGTATTGATGATTACAATAAATGAATGTGAATGATATTTATAAAAAGAAACAAATATTTGTTTTATTATCAAATGAAATTCGAATTATTCATAATTTATACTTTTTCCAAAAATATAATTTCATTGCAACTGTAATTGTTAATGTTTACACCGATATAAATAATTATGTTCATAATAAATGAATTTATAATGTTTATCTGGCTAGATGTGAACAACAACGTCATTGTAATAAAATAAATTCAAGTTAAACAAAAACATTTCAATTGATTCTCAACGTTAAGAATATTTTTTTATAAATGATCGATCTCTATTGATGAATTAATTGTATAATGATCAAGAACAATACGATAAAAATAATAAAAAAAATTGTCAAGTCACAATGAAATCTGAATAAATAAAATTCCCTTGAAACTCGTCAACAAAAGACCAATCACATTTTGATGAGCAAAACAAAATTTTCCTATCCTCGACCAAGTGTAGATAAAAAATTTACCATAATAATTACCAACCCCATCAGACATAAACATTAAAATTATTTCCCCCCATAAAACTTCCCCATAAAATTCCCAAACTGAACTCCAGGATTAAAATCATCACGAAAAGAAAACCCCAAAAATTCCACTATGTTTAAAAAAAAAATTATTGTTTCCATTATCCACTTTCAAACGCCACATAAAAAAAAATTCGACACTCATTCTAACCTTATCACTCCCAACTAACAAATCACTCTAAAACTTCGGCAGAAAAAAAAAAGGAAAGTAAAATACAAAAACATTTCTTTAACTACAAGAATATAACGTCGTTTGTAAGAGTCTCAGTTGCACTGACTGTGCTACTAAGTCCATTGCATTTTCTCCTGATGCCTTTTTCTGCTTATTCTTTCTCTATATCCTGCAGTGGTTCTTTCTCCCTCATTCTCCCACCCATCAGTTAAAACATCATATCGTATCTATTCTTATCTCGCCAAGGGGGACACAGCGATCGATGTCTCTCACATAAAATCACACTGATGCACAGACTAAAATATGCATCCACATAGACGCATAAATATAATATCACAGCACGTTACGATTAAAAATTCTTTTGCAGTGAGATACAAATACTCTGTTATAAAACCACCATACGCATTGCATACTCATCCACTCTACGGTTTAAAATATAATGCCGATGCCCTCGAATTATTTCCAATACTTAAGCGCATTTCATCTTAACGTTGCCGACATTGTCGTCATCGACGTCGTCGTTACTGTCGTTGTATATGCAAGTAAGCAAGCGCACTGGCGGCAACAGGTTTTTTTCATCACCTTTCACTTTTATTCACGCGCGCCACACATACACAAGGACATTAAAATAGAAGTTGCTTCTTTTTTTTCCTTCTCTTATTTATTGAAAATAAAGGGACCATAAAGAAAAAAATTCATTATATATTTTTTTTTAATTCTCCAATCATCAACCGCAATTTGTTGTCACTTCAACCGCAATGTCATTGAATCAGTGTTAAGATAATATAATATACTACATCAAAATATGAAATTAATACATTTTTTTTCCTCCCTGAAATATTTAATTTATCGACGAAATTTTATTTTGTATATAAAGGTCTACAATTCTTTATGGGATATTTAGAATATATGAAAACATAGTGTTTTTTTATTCGTCAGAATTTACCCTATAATTTAGTATGCATGTATTCACAGGTGTAACGCATTCTGTGTAAGTGGCAATACCATAAAGATTTGACTATATTGCGGATTTATATCGTATCATTAGAATATTGTGTGAAATGTTTTTTTTATTTAATTTAATGTTACTATTCCATTATTATTATCACATAGACAAAGAGTTTGTGCAACAGGTTACGTTGATGTCCTTTCACTTCTATCATCAGATAAAGACTTTACACAAAGGGCAAGAAAAAATAGTAAATGCGTTAATCTTTTTTGTTTGTTTGTCTTTCCTTTGATTTCTTTTATTTCAATTGAAATAAGTGAGATAAAAATATTGATCGCACGTGCTGCGCTGCACACAAATGTGAGTGTATAAATATATACAAGTTAAATTGTATTTGTGTTTTTATATTTATATTCATGAATCATCTTTAAGGAACGTCTTATAATCATCGCCATTTATTATTTGGTTTCACACTATTCAGATAAAAGTAGAAGAAGAAAAGAAAGAAGACAAATTCACGTTATCGTTTATGTCGCCAAGAATGCCATCAGCTTCAATATTAGATACAGTCATCGCTTTTCGTCTCGAGTTACATGTTAAGTATATAAGTATATGTGTGTATGTTTATATATATATATACAGGTTTATGCCAGTCATGGTCATCTTGCGGATTTTATTTATGTATGTATTTGAGAAACTTGAATATATATAACGTTGCGACGGTTGGGCCCATTGGAATTTAATTTTATAGCGAAACACATTTACATCTGGACCACAAGGTCACGTACATATCGTTAACAAAGAATCTAGAAGAGAATAAATGGTAAAATTCAAGAATAATTATCGTAAAATATAGAAAATTTAATAATTTTGTATGTTAATATTTCGTTCTAGTAATTGTGTTTTGAAATATGTCAAGTAATTTTATACTTTTCAACAGCAAAGATGAATTTTTTCGTTATATATTTTATTAATTATGATTTTAATATTATTCAAGAGTTTTTATTATTTGAATGAATTATGTGATGGTGATTTTGACAAAGTGGAAATTTACTAGAGAAAATAATTAAATGAAGAATAATTGTGAGAAAATACAAAATGTAAAATCAGACTTTTGTGCAGTAATATGAGTTTTATTGAAGTTTAATAAAACAAAGTAAATATTTTTTAGCAATTACTAAATTAGATTTTTCGGTGAAATTTGTTGAAGCCAAATAAATATTTTATAACATTTATGAAATCTAATTTGTCAAATGCATTCATTTTGCAAATGTTATAAAAAAAAAAGTTATAATTTTGTAATCATCATTCTTGAACAGATACAAAAAAACTATTTTCTTCCGCACAATTATTCAACTACCACTGGATAATAATTACAGAAAATAAATTTCTGCTTGTATTGTATTATTATTCTTCTATTTTCACTAATTCGAACAAAAAAAAAATCTTTTCAACCACAATTTCCAACTGTGACATCGATAAACAAACGTTAAAATATAAAATTCCACGGAAAAATAAAGTGACAAGTAGAAATAGAGTAACAAAAGCATTTTGCAACAAAAGAAAAGGATAAAAAAAAAAGGAAGAAGAAAAAGGAGAAAACGTTTATGACATTGTTTATTCAATCGACCGTGTCAACAGAAATGATCTCTGCTTGCGGCAACAAGAACTTCATTTACCGTGAGATGAAATGAAGAAGAGAAAAAAACTCGATCTCTCACTCGTACGAGAGTGGTTATCTTCCGGCGCAGTTATTTCCCAAAATTCAATTTCCCTCACACAAAATAGCATCCACTAAAGCTTAAAATTCCATATCCTCTCAGAAGAAAGAAACAAAAAACTTTTTTATCTCTACAAAATGTTACAGAAACCGCAACGAAACCAAAAATGTCCTTCATTTCACGTTAATTCAAATAATAAAATCAAATAAATCTAAGAATGGAAAAGAAACTTTCTGTCAATATTTGTCCTTCATTAAATTATAAATTTCCAAAAATCAGAAAATGAAAATTAATTATAAAACGTTCCAATATCAATGACAATTTTCCAAATTCTTATAATCTCATAAATTCCTCAACCATCTTTCCTCCATCATACAGAATAACTCAAAAATTTCTAACATTCAACCAAATTTTAAGCAACGTTCAATACTTTTCAAATTTGTCTCTTAATAAAAGTAAAAGACAAGAAAAAACAGGCATAAAAAAGTGTAAAAGATAAATTCCAACAACTTTAATGTATTAAAATAAATAATCAATGATTTATAGAATTTCGCAGTGATTTAAATAATAAATATTCAAAATTTCTATCAAAGTTAATGGGATTTCTATCGGAAATAATGTTGCGATTATATTTTGTGGTCATGGCAATGGCACTCATGGAAACATTAACCTATCATTCATAATCCTCAACCTTTCTCTTTCTCCACTCCTCTTACGCACTGCTCTCGCCCACTGATGATGCGCACGAGAATAATGATCGACGTCCATTAGTTTCGCTACTGCGGGGGCTTAAAGTAAAGAGAACGAAGCCAACAACTATACACATTCATTTATAACAGAAAGATTGAAAATTGATCTTTTTTTTTTTCATTCAGTTTCATATTTTTTTCTTTATTTTCATTTCTATAAATGAGAGACGACACAAAAGACGGAAGACGTGAATGTAGTTACTGAACTTGCGTGTACATTAAAGGGAACAAGAAAAAAAAAGAAGAGTAAAAAGAATAAATAATAAAATGAAAAAAAAAGAACACAAAAAAAAAATGAAGAATGAAGAGGTTGTGTGAGCATGTGTGTGTACGCTTTGAAAATACGATTTGCATATGCAAATAAATTGAAGCGTTTAAAGCTCACTCTGATGCTCTCTCACAGTTTGAAATTGCAGATGCAAACATTGAGAGAATAAAATTAATTCGTTGAGATGAAAAAACGACGATAAAAACAAAGATTTATGTAATGAAAAAAAAATAGAAATAAATAATGATAAAATATACTTGTATATTACAATCATTTTTTATTAATCAAAATTATTTTATTGATCTCATCCGTCATTTTTTTATATTTAAAATTGCATTGTATATCAACGTAAACATCATTTGGAATTTAAAATTCACTTATCCATCTGATAGCAGTTTTCATACCCTACAATTTCAATTATCCATAAAAATTTTATTAATCATCTACGACACGCAATTTTTTGTTTATGCTACCATTTATTAATTTTTATTCTCTTTATATTTTTATCATTCTGTCGAGTTAACTTTGCGTAGGCTGCGTCCTCACTACACAAACATAATTCATTTTTAAATTAAAATTTTTTTTTGCGATGGAGTTTGATCATATTCTATCCTATTTACTAAAAATATTCATGAGAAAAATAAACTAAAAGTGCTGTAACTCAATAAATCCAACTCACACTTATTAACTTAAAAATTATAAAATCATGTTTGTTATTTAATGAAGAATTTAAATGTTGTTCATAAATCAATTCACCGGTTTGCACTTGAACTATAAGACACTCAGTTGGATGCAAAAAAATTCTGAAATTCTCAAGAGAATTCTGCGACTAAAAGTATCAAGTCAAACAGTTGTCAGACTTTCATACATACACATTAATTTATTGGTAAAGAAAAAATCGTCATTGCCAACTTATGTAGTTACTTTACATGTCAATATGGATTAAATCTATATACCAAACAAATATTATAATCCAGTTCACGAAGAGCATTACTAATTTGCATTTATATTTGCATTATTATTTTCACCGCCAGTTTCATTCCCTCCATCTAAGAAATGCAAACGACTTCAGTTTCTTGTATTTATTCTCCCGCAAAAGATTCTCCGATGTCAATTCAAATAAACATAAATAAACCCAAATGAAAACTGCATTTTTGTTCAGTAGAAAAAGCAAAAATTCTCCAACTGACGAAAATTAAAATCTAAATAATAAAATACGAATATAATGATAAAATAAATAAACAACAATTTTATTTTCTTCCACTACATTCTTCAAATATCATCCCGCGATATTGCGCGTAGTAGATTTTGCAACCACGTAACGAGAACTTCGTTAAAGCCACCGCATCACAGTAATAGTCTATCGCATTTTCTCAAACCTTCCGCATTAAAATGTCTTTCATTTCTCGTTTATAATGAAGAAAAATTAATGGCAAATGTAGAAAAAATGAAAAAAGAAATGACCATAGTAATTATATAAATAAAGAAACATTGAAAAAAAAAAATTGCCACAAGTTAGAGAGAAGAAAAAAAAAATTCAGCGTGTAAATGGTATTTGTCTCTTTTTCTTCTCCTCAATTTTTTTTTATTCTCTTTCTTCTTCTTGTTCATATTTTTTCTTCATTTTCATCACTCGAATTATCTTCATTACGTGCGCGAATGGTTGAACGGCGATGACAGGTAAGTTTTTTGTCGTAACAGGTGCATCAGGTGTTACTTCTTGTGCTCAACTGTATATAAATATACATGAAAGACGAGGACCAATGAGCGAATCGCCACTACAGACTGTTTGAGTACGGACCACGAAGAGTGGACAACGTTTGAGCGAGGTCCAAATTTTTCTTATGCGCACGTGCGCTTAATATTACTCCACGATAAATACATGCAAAGATGTTTGTGAATGTATTATAGTATAAGTATATACATAACCGGTCGTCCGCGCCCAGTAATATACACGTCTCCATATCTCACTTTGATTTGTGCATTGCGTGACGCTTTGAGAGGGAAATTGCTCGCAAGAAAGTGAGAATACTTATACACCCATATTCATTTATAGCTGAAGTGTCCAATATAATTTCTTAATTTATTGACATATTATACAGTTCAAATTTACAATTTTCACCGAATTTGTATTGTTTGTTTATTTATTATCGTTATTTAATTTGTTTAATAATTGATTAAGAATAGTAGTGAATTTTGGTGATTATAACTTTAATTGCTGGTTAATAATTATGAAAAAAGACAAGAGAATCTGAAAAGTTTTTGTTGATATTCTGGAAAATGATGATGAGGATAAATCACAAACATTGTGATCGTTTAAATATTCAATATTTTTCAAAAATTTCATGATTCTCTCAAAAATATAAACAAAATTGGAAAAAATGGCTTATGGATACATGAAAAATGTAGAAAAGTTTCATAATTCACAGAAATTGGAAATTGTTTGATAATTCTGAGAAAGTTGAAAGAAATTTACGACAACTGTCATTTCTATTGATGAAAAATTCCTGAAAGTTCATAATAATTTGCATTTATGAGTCATAGTTATTTGAGATCTCTGACAGAATTACAGGAAACTTTCAAGAGTTATAAATGGCAAAAAATTCCACCAGTTATTAAAAATTACTGAAATTCTCCTGCCTAATTTAAGACAACATAACTAATCATTCGAAAAATTTCAGCAATAATTACAAAAATAGTTAGTACTACGAAAAAAGAAGAACGAAGAGAATACTCAAGCGTATTCAGCGACAAAGCAAATCTGTTCGTCTGTGAATGAACGGCAAATATTCATGCACAAACTTGTCAAACACTTCGAATTTCGAAATGCTTATTGCAAAATTTGCGGTTCATCAACCCGTAAAAAGAAGAAAAAGTGTCATGGCACCCGCCTCTTACATTAAAAAGAAAAAGAAAGAAATATGAAACGCAGTAAAAACAAAATAACTCCAGTGGATGTTCTCTCAAATGCGTTAATGGGTTAACCACTTAAATTCTAATTTCACTTTATTGCATAATAAAAAATATAATTTCCAAGCTCACCCTCTGCGTCAACGCAGCCATTCGAACATACTTCGTTAATATTTTTTCTTTCATTCATTCATACCTCCTTACATACGCAATATTGGCCTCAATCCGCGACATTATCCAGCCACACAAATTGAAATTGGATCTGCAATTGAGTGATACGATTCCCGTGAGAATTATAATTCATTCACGCTTTCACAATTATTTCCCCATTTTTAATTCGCACTTCTTCCCCAACATAATAAACCATCATTTATATCATTCACATTATTTCATACTCACCACCATTAAGCAAACGAAAGAAAAATGTAAAAGAATAAGACAAAACAATAAATAATTGAATAAGATTCCTCCACGTTCTAAAAAATGTCATAAATAATTCCGATGAGTTTATTGATGTTAATAAAATAAAAATAAAACATCGAGGACCGTGAAATGAAAAAAAAAGGCATTAAATATTAAAAAATTCAAAGTTGCTAAATTCTTTAATTTGATATTCTTCTTTTTCCCCCCCTGGATTTCATTTCTTTTCTCTCCACATTGCTCCTCCTTCCGCCATATATATTCCATAATGACGACATGTTTATAACATCATTTAACGAATCGATAGAAGCGTGAAATTCACACTAATTCAAACACATTTGCATCCCACGCACAAAATTATATGAGAATTTATTCTGCATGTTTGTTTTTTATTTCTCATATATACATATTTTGATTTTTTAATCAATTAATATCACAATGTAACTTATAACTATATACATAGACGCTTAAAGATAATATATAACCAGGCAAACGATCTTTATCGATGCTACTACACCGTCTAATATAGCAATGACATTAAATCACAATATCTATTTGGAATTATTATTACCTTAGCCTTGACGAGTCTCTTCGACAACGGTTCTGCCATAATAGGTAGACATCACTTATTTTCATTTATGGCTCCTCCACACCAAATTCATACCACATATATAAATATATATATATATATATATATTTATATTCTTTTTTCCATTTACCAAAATTTAATTCAATTCACACACGACCACCACAAGTTTCTTTCACAACTGTTCTTCTTCTCCCCGGACTTCTCTAGTTGATTTCCTCATCAACTCACAACTACTTTTTATCACTCAACAAGATTGCATTCGATAATAGCATGAAAATTCACATGCGATTACACAAACATATATAAATATCCGAAAAACGTTAATTCATCAACAGCGTTACTCGAAACCACTGCCGGGTTCAACAACGGTAAATGTCCTGTCACACGGCACATAAATCACTGCGCGCACATTCACCACCATCACTACAAACACCATTTACCACTGAATAAACGTTCACTCTCCGCGAATCCCGATGACAAAAAAAAAAATTTCAACGAAAAGACATACGAACGAAGAATAATAGGAATATCAAAATGAATTTTTTCAACACTATCTCACTGAACAATTCCACCACTAAAATTCATGCGAAAAGTATTTCGAAAATAAAGTCTAGACTTCTTTTCATCCAGTCGCTATCTTACTATACCATACATTTTTCATTCTTATAATGAAACACGATAAAGCCTCGACGTGATACACAAATCCTTAAAAGACACCACGTGCGGGTGGAGAGACCCCAGCCAGCGTCCGGCAATGATGGACGGATAGCAGTTCTCGAACTACCGAAATAACCGCGTGAAGAGGCGGACCCAAAAAGAAGAGGGGGAAATGTGGTACCGGTGGGGGATAAGACGCATTAGCCGTTTGTATGATACAAAATCGTTTGGGTCCACCGCACAAAACGATCGCTAATGGCCAATGGCACGAATAAAGAAGGGTTAAAGTCAAGTGTGTATTCGGGAGCAGCGGGGACCGATCACCTGGACGACACTGCGGGGTCCAACGTTAGCTTCAGACTTGTCCGGGTCCTACTCTCCCTTCCGCCGTCACCGCCACCACCTCCTACTCTACTGTTCGTCGTCGCCAAGAGACATACGAGATGGTATATGTGCGGCACGATGGGCCCGTGCCCCGGACTACTCTGGGCCAGCCGTTGTGTGGGCCCTGAGGGCATCGTCGTTACTTTCTGCATCTCTCGCGTGGGTCCACAGCAATGTGGATGGCCCCACTACTCCCCGTCACTGCCCAATGTGTCAAGGAATCGGTTGAGGCCTCTCTTCAGTTTAGTGCAAGGCCCCACAAATGTATTTCTCGATATGTATATATACCACATCAAGAAAGTAGAGATACGAGCAAATGTTTCATGGATATGTGAGTATGTGTTTGTGTATGTTACACATCTGTGTGGGTGTGTGTTAAAACGTGTGGTGACGCGGCCGATGTTAAGGCCCCGTTGCAGCTGCGAACCGGTTATCGTTGTCCGGTGTACCACGGTCAAAACCCCTAAAAGACGTTCACGCGGGTATGGAGGAAACCGGGAAAAAGAAGGAAGCTGAATACAGAGCTAAAGAGTAAATGGGACAGAGCACCGAGAGCGTTAATGCCTTGACGATTGCTCCAGGCGCATCAGTGCTCGAGCAATTTTTTCTTTTTTTTTTTTCGTTTTATTTTTCTCTCGATGCCTCGACCTGGTCCTGCCCTTTTTTTGCGTGAGGATTATTGCGGTGCTACGACGAGGGAGGAATATATCGTTTGTTTGACGAAGGGATCGTGCGGCTTCTGGGCATGATGGAATCGGTGATCCCTTTGGATCGCTTGTTAATGGCTCGCCTTAGATGGGAATGGCACTTTTTTTTTCATTATTTTTCATTTTATTTTGAGTTTTTTCTTCATGTATGTGCAGAGTGAGCAGATTTCGGGGATTCTCAATGTTTTTTCAAGGATGTCACGGGTTAAGATGATTTTGTTGATATGAAATAAGTCAATTATTTTGTCATCAACTAATAAAGAATTCGTTTGATATTTTTCCAAATTATATTAATTCGCAGTTGAAAAAAAGAAGGTTTTGATATTTAATAACAATTCGTCGTGATGAATTATGAATTATCAACAAATGAATAGCTGAGAATTATGCAACATCGGTGACATAAATGAGAATGATCAATAGAACATACTTTAATTATAATTCCATTCACCAGTCAATGCGGCTTTCATTTCGCATCATATCGTTCATCTGAATTGGAATCGACTACGCAGTGTACATAAATAGAATTGGACCCCGAACAAATATGCGATCAATATCATGTCCGGGTTGGTACTCATTTGAAGTGAATGTATCGATGATTAATTGCGGAAAAATATTCATTTGACATGTGAAATCAGCTTGAAAGGTTCACGTCTGAGTATAAACTAAAATCTGTTCTGCAATACCAGAGATTTTTTGCTATATGCTACTAATAAATTTCATTTGAGAAGATTGAAATATTCTCTCATTTCAATAAGTCGTCTACTCATTCTTTTGCATTCATGAATACGCTACCTCTCATAAAGCGACAGTATCAATAAACAGAATAACGAAAGTTCACTAAAACCTAATTTCATATTAATCGAAGTTTTTGTGAATTTTTCAAATGCATAATGACAATATTCTTAAATAACAATTCCAATGGAATTTGAACACATGAAAAGCAATGAAATAAAAAAAAGAACGAAAAATATAGGAACCAAAACACATTGAGCGTAATTTTATGTTAAAAGTGGATACAGTTGTTTCTGAAGTAGCAATGCTTATTATTACGAGATGAAGTGATACGACCTCTAGTCTATAACAACAAATCTATTGAAATTTATTGTCTTGAGTCAGCGGCCATCGATTCATACCCGATTGTAAGTTAAAAATATCCCACACTTGCCGACTGACGGTGTACACAAACCTATCTTACCATCAATCGGTATAATCAAATTATCTATGGTAACTAAAAAATCCCTTTTCCTAAACGCCTCAAAATTAGTTTGCTATTTGATGATATGAAGACATCAAGCTACGTAATTTTGTGTATGCATAAAATTTCCAATTCTATATATTTGATCAATCAAATATTGCGAGTGAATTAACCGTAATTAGCTTTTAACTCATTTCATGCTTCGTTTATTGATCCAATGTAGAAATGAACGTAAAAAATTGATCTCTCATTCATTGGCTTTTCATTGGCTGTTTATAATAATTGAACAGAAAAATGAACTGCATTTAGCCATTACATTGTAATTAGCAAATGGAAAAATTAAGGGCTAAAGGTTATTATCGACGTTTTACAAATATCCGGCGGAATTTAAATGTCAGATAAAATATTTCGAAGAATGCGGTAGAGGAATCGGAAATGTCCAATGAGGAACATTAATAAAAGCAGCGTGTTGCAAGGATGTACTCAGACAAATAGAACAAAGGAAGCACTTGTAAAGGATCAATGTAGTGGTGCAAACCTAATTATCCATCTCAATTACTCCGTACGGTAAAACGAAACGCAACGCCTTGGGTGTAATAAAATTGTCCCTATCTGTATATAATTAGTTGAATTCAAAGGTTTCAGTTGCCAATACGTTTTAGGAAAGACAACTATATGGAATAAGAGTCAAATGTATCATTTCCTTTTCGCATTTGATATTTCGTCATAGTTTTAAATAACAATTCGTTGCAAAATGGTTTTTGTTTACCAGTCAATGAATATTTTACTTCAAAATGTTTCTAAATATCCTCCATTAATAGTTCCTCTTATTTTAATATCATAATAAATTAATACCTGAAGTTAATCCAGTTAATTTGTGAATAAAAAAACCAGTAATTATTGGAAAAAGAAAAAAGATTGGAAATGTCATCACTATAAATCCAATGAATAAATCTGTGGAATTGCTGTGAAAGAATATTCAAATTCTTGCAAATTATGCACCGTCAAATTGAAGGTCGTTGCGCCCGAACAACTCAGTGTTGTATCTAATTCCGTTCATCTATTTGATCTGTGATAAGAACACGAATTTATTTATCGAACCGCTTCATATTGGCTACGGGGGTTGGCTATTCTCTCATTTTATTTAAAGAAGAACCCAAAAGTTTCTTAAATATTTTCGACACTTTGACAAAAATTCCTAATTCCTCTTATTCTCAATATGCTAAAAATCACAAACTGTAAAAAAAGGGCACGAAAAATTGCCAAGACAGTGGAAAGTCTTTTTCTTACAATAACGACCAACGTAAAATCGAGAAGGGTAGTAAAAATATTAGACAGAGTCGTGCGTTGGGCCTGACAAGGTCTGTTGTTGTGATTATATTTAGGTATTATTAGAGGCAAACGAAATAGGTCAGAACTAAATTTTGATAAAATTCAATAGATATTCAATATATATTATTGATTATATGCGATAGTATATTGATAAACTGGTGATTCAATAGTTATTTACCATTAACGTACGTACTTTAACAAAAACATAATTCAATATGGATTCATTTCGAAAAGAATGAAAAAATAACAGATCATTGATTAAAATCTATGAAAATGTTCATAGATTTTCATAAATTATTCAAACTGTTAGAAGAGAATGAATAATCATCCGATAAATGAAAATAAATATGCTCCATCTTCCTCTTCCGATTACCAACCTCTTTCATTGCAAACAAATGTCCACAAAATCTTTTTTCTCATTCACAAGTCTAAATCATTTCCTGAATACTCACAATTTCCTACACAACAAACCAATTTTTTTTCCCCTTGACACCAAACCCTTGAAAAAAAAAGCTAAATAAATTCCAGTCTCATTTTAACTGTTCCATTCTGTTGGGAAATAATAAAAGCAAATGAGTTCACTTGAACTAATGAACTCCCTACAAATTATTCTATAACACTCGCATACATAAATACATATACATATATAGAAAATTATATATATATATATACTTTTTTTTTTTACATTTTAGTGGTGTATATACCCATTTCATACCACGGTCAGTGATCAACAGCATTGGAGAACTCGCAATATGCCTTGTACCAGCCCAACCGTGAGCTACCACCACAAAACCTGAGGAAATAACAGCAACGCGCAATGGGGCGCCCGCGCTCGTCCACCTCTCTCATGGACTTTATACTTGTGAAAACTTTCAGTTTGTGCCGCGCATCACGAGCAACCAGGTGCATTGAATTTACTTCATCTCTCAACAATATAAAATACAGAAAAAAGAGGAAAAAAAAAAAAGAAAAAAAAAACGCGAAAACAATTCATAGTAAATTTCATTCATCTATTTATTTATTTATCTATTCATCCATTCATTCATCAATTCACACCTGCTTTAATAAATACCCACATTTACATGAACTATTATTATCGCAATTAATAATTCTATTGTTGTTGCTGTGAAGTGTGTTAATGAATTGACAGTAATTAATATTTATAAATTCATAAATAATTGAATAATAAAAAAAAAAACCAACGAACATAATAATGTGAATTTAATTTTATTATCTTTATATCTATAAGGATGGAATAATTATTGATTTTATCTGAAGAATTTTATTTACGTAAGTATTTGATATATAATTGTCATTCATTATTTCAATTTGTTACATTCCTTTCTTCTATTTCCGTTTTTGTGCACTTTTTTTTTTCTCCCACCCTATTGAATATATAATATTTAAATATAATGAATGAGTCGATAGAAGAGTATATAATTTGAACTTTTGATTAACTTCCTTTATATACGTCTATCATATTCAGCGATGCCGCACAAATATACTGACATGCAATTAGTAACCGCGAACAGTGCGCCAATGTATTACTCATCGGGCACTAGCGCAAAAACTTTCAACTCTTCAAAAAATATCTATAAATATATATATGTGTATGAATAAAAAGTTTTGTTCTAACACGTGCGATTTTGACGTTTTCTTCAACATAAATAAACTATCACAATATCGACACGTTAAATTTTTAATAATTATAAAACGTGTGTATGTTTGTGTGAAGTAAAAGAAGGAAGAGAAAATGAGTTTATGTTTGGAATTTAATCTGATTATGAGAATAAAATAAATTAATATATAAAAAGAATTATTAGATGAAAGGAGTAGTGCAATTTATAAAAGTAAATGACACGCGATCAAGCCACGTGCTTTTCTATATTTCTTTATTCATTTTTTTTCTTTTTTTCCTTGCCAATCGTCAACTGTACCATTCGATCTCTCTTTTCTAAAAAAAAAGAAATAATAATAAAAAACTGTTTGCTGGTATTTTATTTTTATTTTTAACTTGTGTAGAAAAATTATGTTCTAATTTTTTTCATTTGTTTATTTTTATGAATTTAACTTAATATGAAAAATTAATATCATGAATTATAAATTTCTAATATTCTCAACATTCCCCCACTATTCTATAATATCCAATTTGACACCCTCAATAATCTTTTCCTTACTATCATCGAACATTAACAGTCAGAATTAACCTCAAATCAACATTTCCATCGTTACAATCGCAAAATTTCTTGAATCAATTCTTAAATCAAATCTATATTTTCACCAACAACTCATCAGCCTTTTCGTATTTACACCATCTAAATAAATCGATTTTAACCTCTCTCTATCCCTCTCACTCTTGATTATTCATCCCAAACTCCACCATATTTCTGTAAAAATTCATTTATACATAAAATAAAATGATGAATCGACAAAAAAACAACAACAAAGACTTTCACTCAAAATTTCTCCAACTACCACGTGTTTCTATTTTCTTTTTCACAACAATAAATTATCATTACCACCAATTATCACAAACGATATTATATCGCAAAAAAAAAAAAAGTAAAATAGTAACAAAGTCATAAAAAATAAAATAATAGAACCGATAAACAAAATTAAATAAAAATTTCATTGCAACGCTAAAGAACATGCAATTGCTGGAACCATTTGTTAGCCACATTTTATATTCATATATTTATTTATGTTGTATATATATATATGTACGTATGTAGATACGTCTCGTCACGCAACGATTGTTTTCACTGGTAAAGGGGGATGATGGTTGAATCGCGCCGTATGTTCGTCGAAACAGAATTTACAACAGACAATGTGGGGTGTTGTCTGATTATACATTTGCTGGTTTTGTGCAGTATGCCCCCGTGTATGGCACACATATCACTTCACTACGCAGGAGAATAACATGCATGGCAGGTGTAGGAAATGACGTCACGTGCGGAGAATATCAGACACACGGGTGTAATAGTGGTAAAAAAAAATCAATTTAAATTAAACCCGCATTTTGTCTATCGCCAAATTTATGGAAACGTTTTTTTATGTGATGAAAAATAAAAATAAAAATGTTTGAGATTAGTGAATCGGCGATTCACAATTTTATGGAATTCTTATCCCTGTCATGGGATGGGGGTAAAGTAGGGATGGTTGAGAAAACGAAAATTTGGTATATTATTGAAAAATTATAGGAAAATGTCACTCAGAAGTTAATAAAATAATATTGAAGATGATTTGAACGGTGATGTCAAAATCAAATTTCTAAGAGAAAAAAAAAAATAAATGTCAATAATAGTTGAGTTTTTTGAGGAGAAGAACGAAATAATCAGCTACAGAATGCCCAAAATATTTTCCAACAAGAACAATATTTATTTCCAATTTAAATGCAAAATCTAAATCTCGTAAAAATCCTCATCAGAAATTCAAATACTCCCCATCACAATCACCCCTATGAATGATAAAAATCCCCAAAAAACTTGCTGGTATACCCAAGCCCTCATGACATAATAGAAAAAACACAAAAGTAGTAACGAAAGAAAAAAAAATTCTTTCGATAATTCTATACCAATACAAGACAGATTTGTAAATTAATAAATATTCTTAAACGTTCAGAAAATTTTTGATTTTATATTTAAAAAGACAAATAAAATACTTATGCAATAATTAATAATGTCAGTCCTTCAATAATTATATTTTCCAACGACATATTTTCCAATTTCATCATAATTAAAAATAAAAAAAGAATTAAAACAGTTCCACTCTATACTTAACATTGTTTCTATACAGTCACAATTAATTCTCCATCACTATTTGTAACCTGGATACCTCTCATCCTCAATTTAACATTCTCAATAAAACATTTCTAACTCAATTTTCACATTATCATTCTTTAAACAAAAATACAAACAACAATTCTCATTCAATAAATTTTGCAGAATAAATTTGCAAATTCATTCACACCAGAAGCCAAATGTCAATTTTACTCTCTCCCTTACACATATTGAAATAACTTCCGTTACGCAACACAGCAATGAAACAAACGAAAAAAAAAAAGAATAAAAATATACGTCAGGGCCCTTTTCCATACTAACTATATATATACATATATACACATAAATATATCATATTCCGGTCGTCCCTTCTGATAAATTTCACTGCACGCAAGGGCCGAACATGTGTCTGTATAAAAGTAAAAATGTGTGAGTCCCTATTGCAATCGATTGTACGTCTGTTTCTCTTTGTTAACTTTTCATCGTGACATTGAATACAAATTAAGAATGTTGAATACATGAAAAAAAAAAAAAATCCCCCGTCTGAATTTCGAAACGAATAACAACCATTAAATATAAGTTATAACAAATCAAATAGCCATATAATAAAAGAATAAGTAATAATTTTCTCTGTAAATAAAATTGTGCAATTGTACAATTATATTTCAATTACATCAATTGAAAATGATGATTCAATGCCAATTACATTAAAGTAAATAAAATTTAAAATAAAATTTCGTTATATTTAATTTTAATATTTTTGTTCACATTGATTATCATATTGATAATCAGCTCTTACACTTGAAATACTTTTGTTTCCGGTTTAAAAAGTGTAGTTGCCTTTTCTGCTGACCACACAGAAAATGCCGGACAATATGTATAGACTGTATGGCCGGATGCGCAACGCCACACTCTCAGTTCTCTATATAATAATACAACCAACGATGGCCAAAGGAGTAAACCAATGGAAATGTCGAGACAAATGAATATATATGCGACAGTAGAGACGCGCGTGCGGTTCAACAACCCATGAAACACGTCATGTATACTTCGAACTAATTTTTTCTTTCTTTCTATCTTCTTTGTCATTATTTAAAAATATAGTGAGCAATATTGTTACAATGTGCACAATAATTTAAAGAGGGAAGAAAAAGATATAGAAAATTAAAATCCTATAGAAATAAATAAATGAATGAATCAATGAATGCTTTGAAGGTAAAGAGACAGCTCTCACTGAAGAGATGAATAAAGAAATCTAGAACGACACCAAATGTAGAATGTTGTAGTGATTGGAATAATTCGAAAGTACTGGACCAACATTTGTAGAAAAAAGAGAAAGAAGAAACAAAAGGAGAAGAATTTCATTCTCGAAGAAATCATAAACATTGTTGAAATCACTTTTCATTATCATTTCATTTATTATTTCATTAAAATTATTTCTTATCAAACTTTTATTATTATTATCTAATGAACAAGACGATAAGAGAAGAAACTGTTGTTATCTCATTAAAAAATTCTCCAACTTGTCAAAATGAAAATCAAAAACTGTAACAAACCATAAACTTCGATGATGTTTCTTTCGTAAAATTAATTTTGCATTTGGCATCAGCAACTAATGAAGATACACTCGAATATCAATAAAAAAAAATCCTAATTACAATAGCTAAAAGCTAAGCAGAAAGATAATAAATGTTCCTCAATAAAATTAATAAAATAAAAAAAAATGATATGCTCTGTAATTTTTCGCCCTAAAATAATTCCAAATTGAAAAAAGTGAATGATGTCAAGTGAACGCATGAAAAATTCAACCAGACCTCATAATCTCTCAACCATTAGAACACTAGAAAAAATTTAATTCTCAGAAAAATTAATAATTAACAAGCTAAAAATACTGACAAATTTCCATTTGACCTCAAACAAATCAGTGAATTATTTTTCTAAATAAATCAAAAATTCCATTTCAATTTCTTTCTACCTCTGCATCGAAGTCTTGACTATAAAAACAGACCAAAAAGAAAATTAGATTTATTCAAAAAATTCTGAATTTCCATCCCTTCAACTCATCCAAAAATGATTTCAATTACCAAAATTAATCTCCTTCATAATAACACGACAATTTTTATCCACAAATAATTCATTCAACACTTCCGTCAACAACAATCTCCCAACATTAATCATCAAGTAAAATTATTTTCCCACGATTTTTCCTTGATGCAACAAATTTCACATATTTTAACCATATTTGAAAAAAATATTATCACATTAACAATAACCTGTGCGATACACTACACAGAAAGTATAATAATATTGCGCAAGTAATTGCACACTGCAACTCGACCTATTTTATTATTTCTCGTTATATACATTGTCATTATTATCATTGTTAACATTAAACAAGAAAAGGAATCACCAAAGAATATATATCTGTCATTGCAATTGCAATTACAAAACACTCATCCAACTAATGCTGATGGCATCAAAAGAATAAAAAGAAAATTGTCAATAGCCAGAAGCGTGAGATATACAAAAGTAGAAAATTTATCATTGCACATTTAAAGTTCATGTGTAATATGTGAATTCCGCTTCTTAGTTTTATTCTACTTCGTAAAGACTCTGTTGACCATCCTACTTTCACTCGTGTACATAAAATTCTTCCATAAAAACACGTAAATAGATAAAGAAGAAAAAAAAAAAGTACACACACAAACCTACATAAACATTTTAATGTTGAAGATAATTAAGATTGTTCAAATTGACTCAGCAAATAGTTAGTAGCAACTTTTTGCTATTAACTAAAAATATGACAAACAAAATCTATTGGTAACAAATAGAAAGCGTTTTGTGAGATAATACAAGTGAATAATATAAAAGAAGAAATAATATATTACACTATTCAAAAAAAATTTCACGAAATTAACGAAATATGATTCGTTGAAAAAATGTCCCATTGTTCTCGTAAAGTAAAGAAAGTGAAGTATTTTTTAAATGCTCAGGTGAAATATACAATTGATTCATATGTTGCTTTTGTTTAATTGTTATTTCTTAACAAAAGAATTGGTGTGTTTATTCGGTTTTATCTTTATGCGGATAAAATCAAAATTAAAATAAAAAAAAAAGAACGTCGCATCAATTTTGAGAATTATCTGAATAAAGTCAGAAAAATTTATAATTTTCAGCAAATTTTTTAACAATGAGAAAATTAATCAGAATTTTATAATATTCATCATAATGTGGTTGAAATTGATGATATTAACACACTGAAAAAAATGTTTTGAAGATTCTGAAAGCAATTTAAAAAAAAAAAAAACTTAGACAAATCGAGAAAATCTTGGAAAAATCCATTTTCCTCCTTTTTTTGTACATCACAAAGTTAATTTCCATCTCCACAGAACAAACAAAATTTCAATCTCTGATTTATTTTTCTACACTAAAAAAAAACCCCACGAAAGAAAAAAAATTATCATCATTCATTTTCAGTAAATAAAAATATGAAAATATTTTTTTTTATTTTCATTAAAAATATCGGACTATAAACAATTAATCTTCAATCTCACAATTTTTCCATCCGAATACCAACAAACATTTTCAAATACAGTTATAAACAAATATGGTGTTCAAGAAGTGGCGCGTTAACGCGTCATTCCCGCATGACGTGCGCAGGCTACGAGCGCTCACGTGCGCCAAGTATCAGGCCAACAGAATGCGTAAGAGTTCTTCTACTGTATCCAACACTTGATACATTGGCGCATTGGTAGAAGGATCAAAGTATGTGGAGAAGAGGCAAGGAAGCGCGAGCGAATGAGAAAGAGAGAAAGAAGAGGAACATAGATGTTGGTGGTGTTTTATAATTTGTCGGGAGTTGAATACGAACGTGCGCACACTGATTTCAACTATTTAACCAATGGCTCTCTCAATCCTTGCGCACGCGTGCAACATTCATGTATTTATGTATGAACATGATAAATAATAAGAGCACAAAGATATGGAAAAAGAAAAAAGAAAATAATAATAAAACAGATTAAACACAAGGCAAAACAGTAACTGATTTTTAAAAATTAGCATTTTCTATCTTATCGATATGAAGATTTAGCTGCCCATTAATAATTCTCATATATCATTAAAATTATGAACTTTAAAACATTTAATTTTTTTATTCCAATAAATCAATTGAACTTATACAAAAGTTTATCATATTGCTAACCAGAATGTTAATATTCAAAGCAAATCAATTCGCAAACATAAACATTTGATGCATATATATGTATATATAATCGAACTATATAGAAAAAGAATAAATACTTGATTATACAATACAATTATAAATAAAACTTAATTATACACATTTAATAAGCCGACAATTATCGCTATAATGGAATCTACTTCACGGTTTTGCTTACGAGCAAAATAGTTTTAAGTAACGGTTCATCCTTTATTTTTTCTTTTTCCTTTTCTCGTTTTTTTTCTATCATTTCAAATACTACTTCTAACAGTTCATTGAGAATAAATTAATTTTATATTCGACATCTAAAGAATATAACTTCAAACCACAAAAGGTAATTCATCGTTGTATTTCTCAATAAGAAAATAAAACTAAATAATAAATAAATATCATTTGAAATATTATAGTGTAATGACACGTATGAAAAAAATATTATATTGTAAATGAAAAAAAAGAAAAAAGGAAAAGATAATTCGTTCCAGTTTCATTGCAAATAATTAACGTTGTTTCAGGTGGAGATAATGAAGCCACGCGGAACCATGGGAATCACGTCAAGTTCCTTGACTAATTGACCACAACTCAACCTTAACTAATTAATCAGCAATTCAAGCGGCTGTTTCTTATTACAATTCTATTTTACTTCATGCTGATACGAAAGTGTGTTGCTTTGCTGCACATCAACAACACAATTCTAAATCAATTCAAATATATCAAATGATATAGCAAAGAATCATTTTGAATCCACCCACTTTCATGCATCACTCAATACAACATCAATTACTTCAACTGGAACTTGATAAAAATGAACGAGGATAGAAATTATGTTAACGATTAATTCCTACCATTGGATTACGAAATGATCTGGTGGAAAACAAAACCATTACGACTTTATGAGTCGTCAAGATGGATTCGATTGAAAAATTATCGTATTTTTAATATTATCTTTGTATTACTTTGCATTGTATCGTCATGTTATGCAAGAAATCATCCACCGCAATTCCTGATAAATGGACAAACTGAAATTGTTGTGAGATTGAAAGAACATCCTGAAACACCAATTGGTAAGAATTTCTATTTTCATTATCCAATATCAATTTTATTTGTTATCCAATTTAATTCTTGCGATTTATCATTTCAAAATGTCAGTTGCAACTTAATATTGTACAAACTAAAAAGAATTTTCAAATTTTTAATGGCGAGAATTTTAAGATGCCTGAATGACAAGGACTGTTGAAAAATTTGAGTCATCTACCAAGTGACTGCTATTTGTTCTATTTTTTTTTTTTTTCATTGATTATTTTGACGAAAATTAAACATTGCTAGTCTAAATTTGTTATCGACAGTGTAATCGATAGAGAAGAGAGTTGTTTAATCAACTGACAAATGTATTTAAACTCTTTTGTTTTTCTTATAATCGAAAAAATATTCTGCAATCTTATTCAATCGATTTTATTTTCTCCAAAAAAGTGTTTAAAAAGGTTTCCCCAATCATATGAAAAGTTGGTACAGTAAAATATAGTTCAAATCATCAATAAGAAGCTCAGCAGTTGACTTAATAGTTACTGTCTATACCAACAATCGCAACTATTATCTGTACGTTCAAAATTTATCATTTAGAATCGCTCTCCATACATAATACTAATGTTCTTTATGAAGTTTATGAATCAAAGTGACTATTATTAATTGCATTGAAAACCGAATTTGAATCCATCATAAAATATCACCATTCAACCAACACAAAATTGACATCCAGCGAATGCATCATCCAATTCTACTTCTACCTGCCTCAAGCAACTGTACTATTGCACAAAACCAACGTAATAATATCCTATTTTTATTTTTTTCAGGAAGTTTAATTTATCGTCTTCGAGGAACTGATCCCGATGGCGACAATCTGACGTTTGGAGTTAAAGAGCAAGCAGGATCTGACATAATTCAAGTGGAAAACTTTGGTGGCCAGGAGGCAAATGTATACCTGAACAAATTGCTAGATAGAGAGGTAACTACAAAAGCATCATCATCAATTTGTCTTCAACTCGATCTACAGTAAATGAAAAAAAAAGTAAAATAAAAATGTCCATGTGCTCCTTGGACCGACAAATAATAAACGATTCCTATCACTATTGTTCATACGATGAAGATTCACGTTAGTTCGCTGTGTAACTCTCCTTTTACCAACTTCAATTACTCGCGCGAGCGCTATTCCATGTTCTTATGTCCAAAGTGGCAGCCACGTAAGAATTTAGCGTAGCGTAAAAGGGACCATTCGGACAAATGCTATCCTTCTTCTCACACAACTTTTTTTTTTCTTCTTCGTTCACAAGGTGCATCGTGACCGTCACGGTTGAGCTACAAACAACTTGAGCCACACCGCGAATCGAATCGTCTTTCAGTCGACGCAACATCGTAATAATAACATTGTCAAGTACATTAAAGTGAAACTCCAAAGAGATATATAAAAAGAATGACCATTAAGATCGACCATGTGAAACGAATAAATCTGAGAAAATACATACAATATAAAATAAAGACAACACACACACACACACACATTTGAAAATAATAACTTGGATGAATGAATTTTTAGGTTCGAGATGAGTACGCACTGGTGTTGACAGTGACCGATGGCAAATTAGGTGACGGTAACTTCATAACACAAAGTCTACTTCTACTGGTAGAAGATATTAACGATAATGTACCAGTATTCCGGCCTCATCCAACTACATTAACAGTGAAAGAGGATTCAGGAGCAGGTATATTAACCACAGTCGAGGCCACTGACGCTGATGAAGGTGCTCACGGCCAAGTGGTTTATCAACTTCAGGAGCTTGATGGAGATAATGATGTATTCTCAATCACCACTGTGAATGGTAAAGGTGTTATACGTTTAGTTGGTAAATTGGATTATGAGAAAAAATATCTCTATCAACTTAGATTACTCGCTGTGGATCGTGCTATTAATGGAAAGGTAAATTGTCGTAATTACTTTCCAACTATGACAGAGAATTTCGAGTTGTCTTTTAAAACTTTTGTCTGTTTTGTCAGGTGAATACTGGAACGAGCGCTATTTTAGTGAAAGTCCAGGATGTTGAGGATCAACCACCAGAGTTCATTGCCATGACTCCAGTCGCAAGAATTAGCGAAAATGCCAAAATTGGAACATCCGTTGTTCAAGGTTTGTTGAACATCAAGTCGTGATGAGCAATCTCATTCTTGCCATTTTATTTCCTTTCTTTTTGTTCCAATTCTAATTCTCTTTTTCAATTGTAGTTCGAGCCATTGATGGTGACAAGGGTATCAATAATCGTGTGACCTATAGTATCACGCAAGGACCCAGATATCTGTTTGACATTGATACAAATAGTGGTGTTGTTTTCACACGAGGTCAATTAGATCGCGAGGCTGATGATAATAGCGATGGTACTTTTGTATTGGAAATAACTGTTAAGGAAAATTCTAAAATCGTGCCAACACCTTCAGTTACCACCGAAGTAACAATTATTCTCACAGATGTCAATGATGAAACACCAAGATTTCGTAGTGATCGTTATATAGCTGAAATTAATGAGAATGCACCACAAAATACACCGGTCAATTTTATCGGCGGTTCTATACCTGAAGTTTATGATCATGATTTAGGTAGCAATGGAACATTTCTAATATTCATCGATGGTGACGGTGGATTATTCGATGTAACACCATCGCGTGGAATAAATGAAGCACCATTTTTAATACGTGTCAAAAATTCGATGGAATTGGATTTTGAACAGAGATCAGCAATTAATTTTACTCTCATTGCACGTGAAATAGTCCCATATCAACCAAAATTCACTGTTGTTCCAGTAACAGTATACATTAAAGATCAAAACGATAACTATCCAGAATTCACAAAGACAATTTACGAAGTTAATATTCCAGAGAATTGTCCTGCTGGTACAACAGTTGCCTGGGTCCAAGCATTAGACAATGACAGTGGACATTATGGAAGTTCAGGAATTCGATATACCCACTTGGGTGGTAGCATTGCTTATGCACTCAAGTTGAACGCAACCTCAGGTATTATTACTGTGAAACAGACGGGACCAGGTTTCGATCGTGAACTGGTTGCACGACATTATCTCACGGTAGAAGCGCGTGATGATCTTGGCAGAGGAAACCGCAATACAGCCCAATTGGTAATAAATATTGATGACGTTAATGATAATTCACCGATATTTCTTCAGAGTAAATACGAGGCTGTGTTATTGGAGAATAAACAAGATTTTGAATTGCCAGTGACCATCGAAGCATTTGATATCGATTTAAATGGAACAAAAAACAGTCAAGTAATTTATGCCTTGGTATCAAGCGAATTTTCTCGCAATTTTACTATCGATTCAAAACGAGGTATCGTCAAGCCTTCATCACCAATGGATTATGAAGCATTGCCAATGATTCAAGGTCATCGTGAAATGTCTATTCGTCCATTAAAATTGACCATTCGTGCTCGAGATATGGGAAATCCAAGTCTCAGTACTGATGTAACACTGACAATTTATTTAAAAGATGTGAATGATAATGAACCTATGTTCGAACGAACTTTATATCAAAAAAATATTCCTGAAGATATCAGTGGTGGTACAAATGTGTTGCAAGTCAAAGCATGGGACAGAGATTTGTCATCACCGAACAATAAATTAGTTTATCGCATTCAAAATGGTGCTGAAGACAAATTTGTTATTAATCCCGAAACTGGAATGATTCGTGTAGCACCTGGATCAAATTTAGATCCTGATTTAACATCACCAAAAACAACAAAATATATTTTGAATGTTGTGGCAATTGATAGCGGTACTGAAAGTCAAAGATCTGCCGAAGTTCTAGTCAATATTACAATTGTTGATGTTAATAATAAACCGCCAGTTTTCATTGATCCAGGAACAGTATCAATAAGAGAAAACACTCAGGTTGGTGCTTATGTTCATAGAATAGCTGCAAATGATCCAGATATGGCGCCAATTTTGCGCTACCGAATAGATCCTAACTCATCAGAAGCTCGCAATGAAGAAGGAACTTTAATACGAATTCAGGAATATGATTTTTTAGCAGCACTTGAACTAAATGCATTGGATGGTTTGCTACGTGTTGTAAAACTTTTGGATCGAGAATGCGTTGAAACAATTAAATTGGGTCTTGTTGTCGAAGATTTAGCAGCAGTAAGAGGAACCCAAATAGCAACATCAACCCTCAATATTATAATCGAGGATGAGAATGACAATAATCCTAAATTTCGTCGACCATTTTACCGAAGATCAGTCACTGAAAACAGCAAAAATGGTGCTCATATTGCGAGCATTGTGGCTAATGATGCAGATAAAAATCGTACCATCACATATTCAATGGAAGGTCCACATGAAATAACAGAGATAGTTCATTTAGATCCAGAAACTGGTGAAATGGTTGTGTCAAATAAAATCGATAGAGAAATATATTCATGGCTTAACTTGACTATTCGTGCCACAGACTCAGGCATACCACCAAGATCCAGCCTTTCAGAAGTTTATGTCCAAGTACTGGACGAAAATGATAATAATCCTTATTTTATAACTGACATAAATAATGTCACAGTATTAGAAAATACCAAAGTGGGTACACGAATAGCTACAATTGAAGCGCGTGATCCAGATAGTGGTGATTATGGAAAAATAACTTATCTTCTGGATCGAATGTCATCACAAGGAAAATTTGCTATTCATCCTGAAACTGGTGCTCTTACAATCGCAGATACTATTGATTGGGAATCAAGAAGCAATTATTTATTGATAATTGAAGCATGGGATAATTATCAATTTGGTTATACTTCGGGTGAATCGAGAAATGCATTCAAACAATTAGAAGTAATTATTCAAGATGTCAATGATAATTCACCAAAGATTGACTTGCCTGAACAGTGTGTCACAATATCAGAATTCCACGACGCTAGAGACGCAATTGCTGTTGCAAAAGCAAATGACGCTGATGATCCATCAACGCCAAATGGCAGGGTGATGTTCCGAATTTTAACAGGAAATGAAATGGGATTTTTCATTTTAGAACAAATTGATTATTGGACTGCAAAAATAAAAGCTGTTGGATCATTGAGAGGAAAATTTGGAAATTATTCATTAGATTTGGAAGCTCGTGATCTTGGATCACCTGAAAATGTTGATAATAAATTTCTGGAAATATGTGTCACTGATTACAATGATAATCCACCTGTATTTTTGAGTCCTCAACATAATACTACAATACGTGTGCCTGAAAATGTTACTGTTGGATCATCTATAATACAAGTGGAAGCCAGGGATGCTGATACTGGTTTGAATGGCGAAGTGCATTACAGATTAAAGCAAGATTTAGCTGGTCATTGGCGTACATTTCACTTGGATGACAAGACTGGAGTGATTACATTGAAGCAAGCATTAGATCGTGAAACTCAAAAGATGTATGAGGTAAATATTGAAGTATTATTTACAAATCTTGCGAATTTCCAAAGGAAAAATGTTCATTCTAACGAATATTCAATTCACAGATACGCGTAGAAGCTTTCGATCTTGGCACACCAACACCACTGAGTACTGACTTGGATTTAATTATTTATGTACGAAATATAAATGACTATGAACCACAATTTCAAGTCGATATATTTCCTGTCACGTTCACTGAGGAGAAGTTGCCTGGTTCAGAAACAATAATATTGCCTGAAACTATTGATAGAGATGAAGTGGATGATCTTGATGATCCACCAACCCAAGTCTGCTATTTTATTGTCGGTGGAAACGATGATGGATATTTTACCATAGATATATTTGAGCATAAATTAACCGTAAACAAAACATTAGATAGAGAAATGCAGGAAGAACATTTGTTATTGATAAAAGCAACAGAAGATTGTGTGAATGCTCCAGCTAACGAGAGTTTTTTTGATGAGGATGATGATACATTATTAAAAGTTGTTATCAGTGTCAATGACATTAATGATAATCCACCAAGATTTGTGAGCAAAGTATTTACTGGTGGTGTAACAACTGAAGCTGACTTTGGTACTGAAGTTATGCACATCAAGGTTAGTGAAATTTTAATTATGGAAAAGTATCCATTCACACAATTCCCATTCTTAATGTCTTTGTCTCACAGGCTATTGATCTAGATAACGGTGATAACGCAGCAGTGAATTATTATCAAGTTGGCAAGGTTCACATGACATTGACCGAGGGTCTAGACGACATAAATATCCAACCCTTCCTGGTGGACAAACTTACTGGTGCAGTTACTTTGAACTTTGACCCACAGCCAAGAATGAAAGGTTACTTTGACTTTATGGTACTTGCCAATGACACAGACGGTTTGCAAGACAAATCACGAGTTTTCATTTATTTACTACGAGAAGATCAAAGAGTACGATTTGTTTTACGACAACATCCACCAGAAGTGCGAAATAGAATCGACAATTTTCGAGAGTAAGTGTCAAAATCGTGATCACTAATCAAATATGATCAATTTCAGATCTATAATTCATAGAATACTATAACAAATCAAGACATCCTTCTAATTATTCCCAATTACTTTATCCTCAATACTAATTATAAAATAAAATTACAGAATTTTAGGAAATGTCACAGGCGCCATTGTGAATGTGGATGAATACAAAATTCATGAAAATGAAGATGGATCAGTAGATCGAACTAGAACAGATTTATATCTCCACCTGGTTAACCGTCGAGACAATTCAATACTGGATGTGTCACAAGTACTAGAACTTGTTGATAGAAATATCGAGAAACTTGACAATCTATTCAAAGATTTCAACGTCTTGGACACACAACCAGCTGAATCAGCACCAATTGTCCAATACGAACAAGCTGGAACAACATTTTGGCTTTTAGCACTGATATTATTCTTAGGTGCATTATTAATTCTATGCATTGCCCTTTATTTATCACAAAGAGCTTCATTCCAAAGACAACTCAAAGCTGCCAATGCATCACCATTCAATACCACAGACTCTGAATTTATTCGTGGTCCTGGACGTGTTCCGAATACAAATAAACACAGTGTAGAAGGATCAAATCCTATTTGGATGCATGCATATGAGAATGAATGGTTTAAGAGTGATGAATCATTCAGTCATACATCGGATCGTGACTCGTTGGATGAAAACGCAGTGAATAATGAACAGACTGTTAATGAATCGAGCTCTGGTGGTAGAACTACTAATGAAAATCCATATTATAGCAGGCCAGAACCTGATTCAATTACAAGGTAACATATTGAAGATGATTCGATCAATTTTCGATACAGTATAACCCCAAATAACTGGATAAAATGGGACAATGTTGTTTATGAATAATCAAAGATAATGGAGAATCAAATTCACTTTCCTTAGCATAAGGGTAAACGCAGAGATCAAATCAATACAAATAATGCAAACGATTAAAAAGAAAATACCAATTCCATTGGTAGAATTGAATTGTGATTGCTCTCATTGCAACATTGTCTAGAAAATGTCGAACTTATTTGAAGTTATTGAACTTATTATGGTCACATTCATAAGGATTAAAGTGAGCTTGGTTACTTCTTTTATAATTTCATCATTTTTAATCTGTGAATGAACTTAATCATTCCTGCGATGTTTACAATTTTACACTTTTAAGTTCACGTTTCATTTGGAGTTATACTGTACAATTGATGAATATTTTTATAAATTTATTTCCTTTCGTTCATTTACAGTATCGAAACTTTCACCGACAACCAAAATGAATGCACTACAGAATCGCCAGTATATCATCACCAAAATTCAACAACAAACCAAAATCCGCTTGGAAAAAAAGTAGAAACGACCGAGCTATAAAGTTAAAATTTCTATCATCAATTAATTTGTAAATATTCTTGTCTAAAATTACCCTTTTATTTCTTACATTTTTTCTCTTTCATACTTTATATTATATTTATATATATTAAAACATCTTCGCAGATGCCACAAATTATTTATTAATAGTACCAAATCATAATTAATTATTAATATCACCATTATAATGTATTTATAAAATTCAATATAAATGAAAAAAGGAAATGAGAACAGAAGAAAATATAAAGAAAAAGAAAAATGTTCAAACAATTTTAAGACATAAAGGAAGAGAACATTTTTTGTACATGATTTTTTTACAATTCTGCATAACAATTGAAAAATTAGATTAATAAACAATTGTTCATGAATACACGTCTATAAATTAGCAGTGAGTATGTAATTATAAAAAAGAGAAGAAAATACAATAAGAATGAAACCAAATCGATACACATTATTCAACTCCCGTGATGAATGTTAAATGTCGCATGACTAATTTAACACACACGCGACATAAAAATAAAAGAGGTCATTTAAACACATCCTCCTAGTTGAAACTATCATAAAATAGTGTAAAGAATAATCAGAAATACTGAATAATTTTATCTTCAATAAAAAATTAAAATAAAATATTATTTTCTAAACAATCAGCAACCAATGTTGACCCGAAAAATTCAACGGCTGCATAAAAAATGAGAATGAATAAAGGCCAATCTTGACAGTTCAATGACACCCCAATTGTTCTGAACATTAATAGCAATATACCTAGCACGATATCAAGTTTTTGATAAACACGCTATTCAACAATTGCCAAAGAACATTTTGACACTTAGAAAATAATTCACAATATTAATTTTTGTTTATAAATATAGAAAAAAATATAACGAATAATATGAATAAATTTGTTGAGTGTCTTGACCTGATTCTTAGTCATCAAGTTGAATAGAAATTTGGAGTTTTTTTTTGTGGTGTTTTTTTTTTTTCAACAACCAAATGAAACACATGAAACGACGGATAAGAATAGAAAGAACGTACACACTCATACACATCTACCAAAGGCTCTAGCTTATTTCTCTTATCGTCTTCCTGGACATTGGCCTCGCGTGCAGCGTTATGGTAATTCACGAAGGGTAACTAAGAGCCCACCGGTCAAGTCTGAAACCCCACCTTTCTCTTGCTAAGAACTTAAACACCAACGTGGCAGGAATATTAGTATCAGTGGTATAAATGACCCAACCTTACTATAGTAGAACGATAAACTACCCTCCATCTTTGAAACATTTCAACCTCTTCAACATTTCACGCATTAAATTTACTTGATTTTTACTTCATTTTTCAATATGAAGAATATTCAACTTATATTATTCACAAAGATATTCATAGCTCAATCATTTAAACAAAATTTATATTCACAATAACAAAAATTTCTGCCATATTTATACCCATAAATCATCAATTGAACAATTATCATTAAAAATATACAAAAGATTCTGAATATTCCACAGCAGTTTTTATTCCAAAGTTAATTAACTAAAAGTGATTATACTTCTAAAAATCAAAATTTTGATATTTCAATTGACATCTTTGAAAAAAAAATTTACTTTACAAATAATAAAAAGACAAAACTTGTTGATTCGATTTTTCCTCAAACAATTTCACAATATTTATTCCTCTTCAAATAAATTTCCAAAACTGTTCCTCCAACAATTCTATCATAAAATATTCACCAAAAATCTACAACTTCTCATAACTTTTCTGAAACATTGCCCCTTTAACAAGTTCCAACGTATTAAAAAAAAAGAAAAAACGACAGAAAGAAGCAAGAAAAAAATACAACCGTAAAATTTCTGTGAGGGTGATTGAAACAATCATCATCTTTATTACCTAAAGTCACTTGTCCACAAACAAATCACGCAACTTCCCTATGCACTAACATCAATTCCCTCGTTCTCTGCGCCCTTTTGTCCTTACTATCATTATAGAATACCTGGTTCTCCACAAATAAACACAACCATACACATATATAAATACATATGTATATATACACAAGAATATATATGGTAAATCAACGAAACTATCAAGTGTGAGTCATCAGTTCTTACGCACCAAGTCACATACATAAACCCATGTTGTGTTTCATTGATTTTCGATCAAGTTTCACAAGTTGAAACCTGCACATACTACGAAATTATATTAATAATAACACTGATGTTATCAATTTGATAATGATTAATGTTACAAAATTAAATACTACTGAATGCAAAGTGTTATACATTTCCCTCCCTAATATTCCAATCAATAATTAAACTCAAAATTAAACTAGAATTTTTATAATCCAACATATTAAATAACCATCAATTTGTTATTATCGAAAGAAATTTCTATTAAGAATTTTTAAAGGGCAGTGATAATTTTTCAATTCTTTCGTAATTTCAAATAGGTAAATAACGAGGTGGGTCGCATTAGTATGTAATTATCCACTCCTTCAACATGTCGTGTGTAAAACTTGACCAAGAAAAAATCAATTTTCCATCCTGTTACATTATTTGAGTTGTGGTTGAATAAAATATGTCTTAAAGGAACGGTTAACATTGTTGTATAATGTGTGATCCATTCAAGTAGGGACAAACTGTCAGTTTTATTTAATAATGAACGCCAATTTCTTCATATTCAGAAATGAAATTAATAAAAAAATCATCAAATAAAAGAAGTTGGGATATGAAGACAACGGAAAAAATAGGAGGAAAATTATTATTTATTTATCCATATACAAATCCTTAGTTTGTGCTATAGGGTATCAATTTATAAAGAAACGAAAATTTATCCTATACAAATCCATCAATTAGAAACCTAAATAACGTGTCAGCCAGATGACAAAACATCAGTTAACAAATCAAAATAATTTTCCAAGTTTTCTACCTCAACCACAATCTTTTCATCAACACTTATAACATCTACCTCATTTTTTTTTACTAAATCAAAAAACACCCCAGTATCTTATACACTCCCCCTTTAAAAATATAAAACGTAAATAAATAGTCTCAACTCTTGCAATGTCAACAGAAAAATTTTCTCCTCAACTCTAATATCATGCCCAACAAATAAATAATCAGTTCCAATTCCACAAAAGACATTGCAACATTCCTACATTAAATAACTCCTCTCCAAGATCCCACATAAGATAACAAATAAAATCGTAAAACATCATGCTCCACATAGTTAAGCATCAGTAAAAGAAAAAAAAAAACAAACAAACATACTCTACATAATCCAATGAATTTTAATCAACTTGTTAACATGAGAACCCGATAAAATAAATATTTGCATCAAAATATCAGTGAAATTCCACCGCAATAAACCAGAATCAGATCTCATCAATGATCAATCAATCATCAAAAATCAATGAATATAAAAAATAAAAATTCCACCCACTCATTATCATTATCGCTTTCATGACAAACTAAATTATATAAGTCAACTTTATCCACTACGCAAGTTTTGTTGATCTAAATGTGGTTAACCACCACCACCATTTCATAATCCCCTACTCTAAAACCAACCCCTAACGTGACGTGACGTTACGTCCACGTGACGACGCCCGACGGTCGGTTGGCGTTGAGAGGGGTGACCAAGTCGAACACTGCGGACAACCCCTTCACATGCTTCGGCGCGTCCTTTGCGGCCACGTGCAGAGCACAAAAGTTTACCCTCAAACTTGAAACATTGTCATAAAACCGCAAATAAATTTTAATAAATTCTTGTGTATTTTTTAAAATAAACAAATTGAAACTAATTCAACAAAAAGAAACTAATCATCAAATCTATTCAATTGATATTAAATGTATAACTAATTTATTTATTAACTACAATCAATGAAGTGCTCACTGAAAAAATTGTTCAATCAAGGACATGTTTGGATACAAATACGATCGATTTAGTTGTTGGATTATTCATAATAACAAATCAACAATTCGTTCATTTAATAAAGTGAAGTGGTATTGCTTATTCTTATCACTATCATTTTTATATTCAAGTGTATGTGAAAAAAATTCTATGATAAATCACTTTTTTTTTCTACAATGCGCGCCAATAATATAACTCACAGGATGACATTCAAGTTTTAAATGACTCTGAGCAGGTAAGTCATCAATAATTAACATGATTTTAACCAAATCATTACCTATTCAAAATTATTTTTTGTTCTTTGTTACATTTTTCTCAATTTTATTCAACATCACCATCAACATTATAACACAATAGACAACAAATTATTTCTATCCAAACAATAATTGAAAATTTTCTATCAAATATTCACAACATAAATCAATAAATAAATAACAATTTGATACTAAAAATTTTTCCAGTCATAAACAATAATAAAAAATATGATTTCAACATAATCAAAATATCACAAAATTGAATTAATGAATTCTACTTTCAATGTTCCTGTCAATTCAATGCATTTAAATAATAAAAAAATAATTACAATTATTGTGTTTATATATGTTAAGATGAAATAGAATTGGAGAACAAAATCGACATTCTTAAATTATATTTAAAAGTGTTGAATGTTTTGTCAGCCATAAAATTTAAATAATACGATAGATTGTAATAACAAATGTGTCATGAATTCATTTTATTTTGCCATTAATTCTCATGTCACAATTTACAGTTGCATAACAATGAAAATAGTGACAAATAGTTGCAATGGTGGTGAGATATTTGATCGCCCTACTTTTGTCACATGTATGCCCGAATAGATATGAGTAATGATAATGGATGTGCGTGTGTGACCAGTTAATAACTGTCTACAAAAAGGTGTCAAACAATTTTCCCTCTCAGTTTTTATCTATTTTTTTTCCCCCCACACACTCCATTGATATAAAAACTATAATTTTCATTTTTGGAATGATGCAAACATTTGTGTATTCTATTCAATGAGAGTAATTGATGTGAAATTGAGTTCAAGTATTGATGTGAAGATAATGAGAGAGAAAAAGAGGTCACGTTTTGTTTGGTGTTTTTTTTTTCCTACTTCTTTCTATTATGTTACTACTATTTCTTTTTTCTTTCCCTTTCATTTCTTATGTTCTTTTGTTAAATGCTGATGTTTGCGAAAAAATAATTACCAACTGTGGAGGAAATTAATATTTACACCTGATGAGTTGAATGTGAAACAACGATTTGATAAACAGACAAGACTAGGAAATAAGGGGCATGATTTGACCCGATTCTATGATGGAATCTCCCATTGTGTTTACTTACGAGTATATTACTAGTCACGCACCGATTTCAAAGCAGCGCCCACGTGGACTGAAATATATATTTTAATGAAATGAACAATGCGAAAATTCGTCGCCTGTTGCGTTCATGAGGGAGGAAAAAAATTGTCATAATTAAAGTGAATATTTGAATTTAAATTTTATTCTACTGGAGAAAAAGTGGATGAAAATAGAAGAGTGAAAGATTCATCAAATCTAATTTTCTTATTTTGGTAACGGTTAGAAATAGAGGGTGGGGGTGGGGTTAATTAAGATAATTGAGAATTCATTTTTGAAGAAGAAAAATATTTGCTAATGTTGGAGGAAAAAATATCTCCAACTTCAACAAAAATCAACATCAATTTCAAAAACTTTCGTTCAATCTTCATTGAAAGACAAATCAATGTCTCCAAAATAATATTCTGATATTTACTTCTTTAAAATAGCATCTCATGGCAATTGCATTTAATTCTTAAAGTACACCAATAGATTACGTGTTATGTCCAACCTAATAAATTTCAATGTGACTACGAGAAGATGAAACTAAACTGATTAGATTCTAGATATTAAAATATATAAAAAATATCCCTTATTCCATTTTTATTTTCCAACTTGATTATAAAATCGATTCAACTGAGCACATAAAAACAGCTTATCATAACACTTAATCATTCTTATTTTTCATCTCACATCAATCCAAAAAAAAAAAAAAATCACTAGCGTGATCAAATCCGTACAGAATATAACAAAAATTATTTCTTTCTCCTCATATTTTACAATCAAACTTTGGAACCAACCAAATTTTCATGGTCAAAAGTTATTCATAAAATTAATCAAACGTTGTGCATGTAAAAAATAATATAACTGACTGTATTTATAAGAAAATTCACCCACTCACATAAAGTATACATAATCGATTTATTTCGTCCTGTTTACGTAGTGGTCGTTAGAAAACTCAACGACCATTTTATCAGATCAATGACCTCAACGTGGTCACTTTGAGTGTTTCACCATACGTATTTCACTATTATTTCCTATATGTCATACTAGCACTCGATGATTTGACATTTGACAGTATGAAAAATATTCCTAACACTCTTCAAGTGAAGACAAAGAAAGAAATTCACTTAAGTGATATCCTATCATTCAGAAATTAATCATACAAAAGTGTCAATTCAATTCCTCAATGCTCTGTAATGCTATTTAAATTTGCCAGGTTATATCAAAAGAGGTTCAACACGTGACCCTTAGCTCACATAAAAAGAATATTTGCCCTATCACGCAATCCAATAACATTAACAACTACACCATCCCTGAACAAAGTGAAAGAAATAATTGATATGACTTCGATGAGACAATCAACATGAATCAAATATGACTTTTAATTCTAAACGAAATCTAATGAAAAAGAATGAACAATCAGAATAAAATAATTAATTTACTTATATACATATCCCTTTTATTGTTCATTTGAAAATTTAATCAATTCCAGAATGATCTCACAACGATGGTTAAAAGCATGGATCTATTATTTATTCGTCATCGTGACAGGAACAAAAAGTGCTCGACCAAGATTTGACACATCAACAGATATGGGACTGGTTTTAGTACCAGCTGATGCTGAAGTTGATTCAGTTATATTTCGTTTACGTGCAACTGATCAAGATGCTGATTTTCCTTTAGTATTTGATATCACTGCTACAGTTACACCAATTGTACGAATTGATAATTTACCGTGTACATTATATAACAAAGTTTGTCAAGCAAATGTTATTTTAATACGACGATTAACCGCTGGACGTTTACATGATTTTGCGGTACGTGTAAGAGATTCAAAAGGCGATTCTAATTCAATGCAAGCAACTATATCAGTGACAAATACAACAACACCTCGAGATTTAATATTTCCACATATTCCTGCACTTATAATGGTGCCCGAGGTAAAATAATATTCAATAATTCATTTATTCATTTATCTATTGATCTAATTTAATTTAATTAATTTTGCTAAAAGATATTTTATTTTAGGACACAAAACCTGGCAAAGAGCTTGATTATATTCTAGTTAAATCAAATCCATGGAGTGGAAAACCAGTGTACATTGAATTATGGGTGCGTGCAAAAATTCAACAGAAAATTATGAACTATGAAATGTTTTTGGTTGTAAAATATTGTGAAGATTTGTCTGGGGAGTTTTCATTTATCTTTAGTGGCGCTGATTTTGATAAAAGTTAGACTTTTACGTTTGAAAAACTGTAGCAAAGGTTTTTATAGTTATTAATGGAAGAATAATAATGCTAATTTCATTACAAATTAACGAATAACAATCGAATAATAGAATGCAAGGTGACTAGTATGATCAAGAATTCACAAACATTCGTCATAATGATGAGGTGATACATCAGCATTAGAGTGAATTATGTGAAAATTTGACCATTTTTAGAGTTTTGAATGAAATAAAGAAATTGAAGATATAAGAAAAATGAAAAAAATGCTCGTGCAGAGAATTTCAAAATCTGTACGAACATTCCTTTTAAATTTCTGCTAAATTAATACTTATGATGCATCACAATTAATCTTCATCATACAATTAACCAGAATATTTTTATACATTATGAAAATTCAAACAATGTTGATGTCCTGGACTATCAAACAGAGTCCAAAAATAGTAATAAGATACAATTTTATCTCATTTACTATATAAACACTTCATGTTACAATATTTATCTTTCTCTTTTCTTTAGCAACCTAAAGAATTATTTACTATACAACAGCGACAAACACCAACACATACTCGTGGAATGATTACTTTGATTGGAGAATTAGATTTCGAGACGCAATCAATGTACACACTCACCATGTATGCAACGGTAAGGATAAAATAATTTAAACCATACAGAAACGAAATATAATCATCAAACAATGAACTAAGTGAGCAAAAAAGAATGTGCCTAACGTGTTTATACTTTCGTTTTTGTCATCTCTGGTTCTCCTGCTTAACGATAACATCAAGCACAAATAGTTGTCACGCTCGAGTATACAAATTGACATGAGAGAAAGAAAATTTGCTTTAATTACACTCACCACATTGATGTGTATCTACCAGATTTTTATCGCCACTATTCATGTCACACTTATAGCACTCACAACAATTTCACACACAAAAATGTTATTTATCACATTCAAATGTTATTTATAGTCTTAATGCTCAAATTCGATATTTGAAACTTAATAAAATTCTCTGAATAAATTCAAGAGTGAATGACGTTAAATTAAAAAGAATAATTGATTAGTTAACTTAATTGTTGAATCATTTTGTCGTTTTATTTCAGTTTTTATCATTAATTTCACTTTTTGATTCAGCTGACGCGATTGAAAGATTTATTCGTATAATTTTACACATAATGTTGAAAGCAAAAGGATTTATATTCGATTAAAGTGAGCAAAAGAGAGCAGGGAGAAGTGCACGAATTTATGTGACTCACATCAAATCTGAAGTTTTATTTGATTTTAATTGAGATTCATAATTAAACTTGCAGTCGTAATTGAGTATGGGCAAAAGAAAATCGTTTTCCTCAGAATATTCAATTGTACAATGCATTAATTATATCAATTCTGCTTTTTATTCTTTTGTGTATCAATGCAATTCATACGTTCCTGATCAGTCCTATCAATCATTATGAATATTCGCATATAGAAATTATGATAAATCGACAAATTAATATTAACAATATTTTTCATAGAAATAATTATCAAATCTTTGATTTTTGATAGAATTTTAGAGAACTAAATAATATGAATATATATAACAATCAATTGGAATTGAATTTTCTTGAGTATATTAAGTTGTTGATATGTTGATATTTGTGAAAAAATTAAATTGAATAAATAATCTGTATAATGAATTGAATTATCTTTAGAACGAAATTCTTAACACGAAATTCTTGAACGCGAATTCTGTATCAGCTCAATTGCAAAATTTCGTAGAAATTTGTTTTCTTTTGTTGCTGAATTATTATTATTTCAGAAAACCTTGACGAAATATTCAACAATGTACAGAAAATAAATCAATAAATTAATGGAAATTGTTTATTGAATAGCCCATTGAATTTCCGGATGAAATATGAAAAAAAATTGAAATAGGGAACGAAAAAAAAAACATGGCGACCAAACCGACGCGAAGAATCCAACCGATCCATACTCCAATCGATATTTCTACGAAATGCATAAACTTTCGGGGATTATTTTTATTTCACGACTCACCAGATCACACGAGGAAGAGTATTTAGAATTTATTTCATGCTAAAATACTTGACTAATGTTGAAAAATTACACAATAAAGTGCATTAAAATTTGTAACGCGCACAGTGCGACTGACGCGACGCCATATTGCGTGAACACCGCCATCTACAGTGTATGAGAATTTTTGTTTGGCGCGTCCGGATGATTTCAAAAATACCCAATAGAAATTTGTCATCTACCCTTGCTTATTTCAATCATTCAAACGTTTGTTAATTAGTGGATTTTTATATGATTCCCTAATTTGAGCATCAATTTTTTTATTTAAATTTCTATCTCTGTATGCATAATATATTATTCGCCTTTTTGATCATAAAATTTAATTACACAAACTAAATAATCACAGGTGTATTGTACTTGATAATTATCAGGTATAATCTACTTGTAATCTCCATTAATTTTATGATCGACTTAGACAAAATTTTCTATTTCCTCACGTTATTTTTAATGGGAATGCGCAACCATTGGCATAAACAAAAGATGATAAATCAAATTATTTTCATCCACAATAAAAATATTCTTTTGGAGTTTATAATGTTCTTGTTTTTTTTTCATGATCTATTTCAACTCAGGATCCATACACTGATCCAAAAAAGGACACTCGAAATATCGCTGGTTTACAGTTGGTAGTGATAGTTAAAGATGTCCAAGACGTACCACCAATTTTCACTTCTGCACCACCACTAACGAAAATCAACAATACTATCCAAACTGTACGTAGATGTAATGAAAGAGTAAAAAATCGCTGATTTCAATTCCACTGTAGAGTTGGTCATCAATCATGACGATAATTGTGAACAGCATATGCGAAGTTTATATATCTTTTAATGCTTATATTCTCACCATCAGGGTGATGTAATTCTTAGAGTCCACGCCGAGGACGGTGATAAAGGGGTTCCACGTGAAATCACCTATGGACTTGTGTCAGAGGGCAATCCATTCACACCATTTTTTAATATTTCTGAGTCCACTGGTAAGTCAATAAGAAAATAACCATTGAGAAATCTTCGAACAAAACCTAAACCTGCAAAATGATATAAAGATTATTTTTTATCATCAAATTTAGTTGACTTATTCAACCATTTTCTAAATCCGAAAAATCTAAACGAGATAAAAATCGTTCGAACTGAATTCATATCTCAAATTTTCCATGGAAAATCTACCAAGACATCCCAAAAGAACACAAAACAATTCTTGCCCATTATATGAAACATCAAAACACTCTATTAAAGTTTACAGTTCAAATGACCATGACTCAGAAAAAAAGTGACTGATTATTAGAAATATAAGAATGAAAAATAAGGGAGTAAAAATAAATAAGAAAGGTAAAGAGTAGTCTACACGCAGCTCATGATTGTTGGACGAGTTTTATCGATCTCGTATATGGTCAGTCGCTCACTCTACAACTCCTTGAAACCTCAAGAACTTTCGCAACGATTCTTATCTCGCGTTCTGAGAATCATGCAATATCATGCACACTAACACTATACACCTTCACCAACACTTGTTATACCAATACCCTTATACAATACCTACAACACCACAAACATATATTACCTTCTCGCGTTTCTCGAAGCTCATTTATTTACTGTAGAAGCCCCTCCGTGCATTGATATGTAAAATAGGAGTAGATAAATTCTCCGTAGGTCTGCGTTAACATTTAGTGAAAGTATTTATTCATACATTCATATTTATAATGATGAATAAAATCATTTTACATATAAAGTTCCTTACCCGCAAAGTGGATGTATTATTCATGGCAAAAATACTTTTTTTATCGTTGCAGAAGTAATGACTTCAAACAAAAATTTATTAATATATGATTTTATCTCTTCTTCTTTTGGAACAGGTGAAATTATTCTGGCAAGACCATTAGAACAATTAACGCAGATCACTCATATTGGTGCACCAATTGTTCTTAGTATTGTTGCCGAAGAAATTCGACGCTCAACTGATGAACCTCCAGCGCAAGCAACAGTCGTTGAAGTTGGTTTATTGCTTGGTGAACCTGGAAATAGTCCGCCGTATTTTGAGAATGATAAGTTGGTACCTAACTTTAAATATGTAACCTGGAATGGAATATAATTAACTTATAGAATTGCACGTTCAAATATCTCTGATGACGAAAAACTTATATAGACAACGTGTTCACGACAAATTCTACAATATAGTCAATTTCCCCTATTGAAATATCTTCAAAACATTCCTTATTCTTTTTTCGTTAAATAAATTATATCATGAAATACTTAAACGTGCCCAAAAACTGTAACACCACATTCTCTTTGAAAACGTCTGCTCACTCTTTATTGATTTCAAGTTACGTCGCTTGGATGGATGAAAATGTCGAGCTTGGATCTTCCTTAACATTTGATGAGCCATACATAACAAAAGTCCACGATGAAGATATCGGTAAAGCTGGCGTTTTTGCTCTGAAATTGGAAAATAATAATGGAACATTTGAAATTGGTCCAACTGTTGCTGAGAGAACAGCTAATTTTATATTGACTGTGCGAGATAACACATTGATCGACTTTGAAACTCACAAAAGTCTGCGATTTAAGGTGATAGAAATATTCCGAAACAAAACCAAATAAATTCAACCCCATATTACCAACCAATAAATCGAATAATTAAAGTTATATCATTCAGATTATTGCTCAAGAAGTTGGACCCGCAACAAATCTATCAACATCAGTACCAGTGACAATATTTTTACGTGATATCAATGATAACACACCAGAGTTCGATGAAAAATCATATGAAGTAACATTATCAGAAAACATAACTGCTGGCACACGTGTAATTCAAGTGCACGCGACTGATAAAGATACCGGATTGTTTGGCAAAATCCAATACACTGGAATCACTGGTCCAGGCAATGAAGCATTCACAATTGATCCGTATACGGGAGTAATAACCGTTGCAATGGGCACAGCTGTATTGGATCGTGAATTAACATCGCAGCTTCAATTATCAGTTGAGGCACGGGATGAGAATGGCAAAGGTCTCAATGGTATCGTTCCATTGATTGTCAATTTATTGGATGTAAATGATAATGCTCCAATATTTGAAAGAGACACGTATGAATTCACATTGAATGACAATTCAACGAACTTCACGATGCCTGCAATAATAAAAGTGAGTATAAGTCTTGGTCTCTTACGGTTAATTTCATCATCAATAAAAAAAGAACTGGATAAGATCTGGTTCCATTGAGGGCCTGATGAATCATCAATTCTATACAATATTTTGAGGATACTCAGACCTAGAACCGAAATGAAATATGGAGCTAATATTATCTAACAAACATTGGCGATAAATATTTTTATAGGCTTTTGATAACGATGCGGAACCACCAAACAATCAAGTGCGATACGAACTCATCCACGGCAATTACGATAATAAATTCATATTGGATAATACAACTGGTGAATTGTATATACAGGAACAAATAATGAAAATTCGAAATATCCGAAACAATCCATATAAAAGATTTGCGACAAAATTCAAAAAAACATTTGGAGATACTCAAGATGGAACAACTGAGAGAACTTCCACAACGACAAAACATATTATTCCATCGATGATTCCTGACGTTGATACAATCAATGAGACAAATAATCAGAATGGAACTGAAATTATTCGACATAAGAGAGAAGACAAAACTATTCTGTTTACATTAACCGCTCGCGCTTATGATTTGGGTGAGTTTTAACTGTTTCACATACTCAGAAAAAATTATAATGTCGTATTTGTTCTTGTACATTTGTTTGATTGAAATCCTTTCCCATTTCTTCTATGAAATTTTCAGGTGTTCCACATCTATCCGGCACAACACAAATAAATATTCTTTCAAGTCCCGCGGCTGCGGCAAGAATAGTAATGTTCGTAGTGCCAGGTGAAAATCCAGATCCTATAAAAACAGCGCAAACTTTAGCGACAATTACAGGTGGTCGAATAACTGTACAAGAAATTCGTCCTTATACATCACAAGAGAATTTGCCAAACAATCCGGGAAACAATTTACCAAGTCCGGAAAGTGGAAAGAGGTTTGTCTAAGTTATCGATTTACTCTTTGAAACAGATAATTCTTGTTCCGAGTGCTCTGAATAACGATGCTCAAAAGATTCTTTATATGAAATCGGCTGTTGATCAATGTATCAATGAACCACTCATTCATTTCAATTGATTTTCGAATAAGAAAAACAAGAATAACTCTGACAAATATCGTTAAGTAAACGCAATTGATCGAAGAACTTAAAAAGAACAAAAGTGTTTCACAGAGTCAAACATTTGCTTGATTGAATTTGACATATACGACAATTTCAAATGCTGATTTCAATTAATCAACAGAAGTATTGTCGTCGCAAGGGTTGAACAACTTGGGCCAGGTGCATCGTTCGTTGACATTGAAAAAATTCGCGTAGCACTAGCAGCAAATGGTGTCGGTGTAATAAATGATGATATGAGAAATGATGACACAATGCTTGGCACTGATCCCCGAAAAAATGGTGGGACAATTAATAACAATAATACTATTACAAGTGAAGAAGTAGTGAGTAGGATATTCTATTTTGTTTCCATTAATAATAATAATTTAATAATAAAAGATAAAAAAATTGATTCTACCTAGAAAGTAAAATGAACAAAATGAAATTAATACTTGCTGTTCATATTTTTGAATAATAAAAAAGAATAAGTATTCAGAGTATTATTGCAGACGGTGTACAGAGCGGAAAATAAAATACTCACTTGGTTATTGACAATCTTGGGTTTATTAATGATCGCAGCAATAATCGCTGTGATTGTTTGTTGCATTTGTCCAAGTTGTCCATTTTATATGGCGCCACGTAAACGACGTGTACATTCTTCAGAGACACTCGTAGCCCACTCAGACAATCGCCCGCGACGACATATCCATCGCAAGTATCCAATGATGATGGACGGTGAGCAATCATATAAATCTGAAAAAATAACACCAAAATTAAATTTAAAGAATTTATACGCTTGGGCGGGTTTGAATGAGTTCTCACATGCTTTTCCAAAATGCATAACTGTTTATACAACTCCAATAAATAATTAGTTTCAACTAATATCTTGATCGTATTGAACATTTGTCTCCGATGATATAATGAGAGAATTCTATCCTGAATCATGAAAAATTTATGCATAGATCGAGTAAAGCAAATTGACATGAAATCTATTCTCTACTCTTTGAAGTATCATGACAAACCTCTCAGAAAACATCAACTCAACCTGAACCTTCCTAGGCGTACAGCCACGTTTAAATAATCTAATCAAATAATCATTCAATTTTTTTTTCACATAATTAGCCACTTGGTCACGAAGAAAGCAAGCATGGAGTGCAGATCCCACTCGTAATTGGCAATTTAACCGTCGAAATATCAAAGACTATGGAATAGCATCTTTACCTGGTGACGTAACACGAATTGAAATTGACCGAGAACGTGAAATCCCGCATGAAACACATTCGCTGCATATAAGAGACGCACCAATTCCGATGTTCGTTACCGAACCAATTAGAAAACGTCGAGACAACGATCAATTATATGTTGAAGACATGGAACCAGCCAAAATTCATGGATATTCCATGACAAATATCGACCAAATGCGACCAGAAAAATTCAATTCCACTGATAGACGTGATAACATTGGAAATATTCGTGATCAACATTATTACCGTGAGGGTAATGCCGAGGTGATGCGTTTAGTAACACGTGGCATGGAAGAAACTGCAGTAACAATGAACCAACATCATCATCGGAATCAACCAGAAATAATCATCGATCAAGCCAGTGTACATCGTGTTGATGGCAAAGATATTTTGTTACGACGTTTTATTGAGGATCAAAAATTACGAATCAACACCCATGATTATCATGGGAGTATGCAAGAATTAGAGAGACAAAGTATGGAATCACATCAACGACAAAAAGGTGCGATGGTTCATCAGCAACACCAACAGCACCAAGAAATTTTACTGATACCAGATCAATTAGAACATCGACACATTGAAGAACTTGGTCCTGATGTTCAGCGATTGATAATCGAACATGGACCGTATGAAAAATCAATTAGATCCGAAGTAAAAGACACCAGTCAAGATTTAAGTGCGAGAACATTATTAATTCATGGGCCAATGACAAAAATAGATGAAAAATCACCGATTGATGATGAAAAGCAGACTAACAATATCAGTAATATTCATCATTATTCAGTTCACGATTTGGAATTAGCAAGACAGAATGCTTTGCTGACACGATTGCTATTAGAACGTGATCGTGGTGGTGTTATCGGTGGCGGTGGAATTGTTTTAGATACAGGTAGTTATTTAGAAACTCAAAGCTTGCCCGGACAAGTTGCGGCTGGTACGCAAACGAGTGAAACAATAGCAACGCAAACAGATCAACAACTGCAGCCACAACAACCAAATCGTAGTCGCAGTGATAATGATGAGTCAGAGGAAGAAGCCAAAATGCGACGACGACTGAAATCCAAGAAGAGATATGATGGTGAGCCAAAATGTATCAGGACGTTGTGGATGAGATCACCAATTAGAGAAGATGACAGGCAATATGAAAAACACACGAATTTATTGCGAAGGAAAATGAAAGATATTAGAAAAATTGCGTCAATTGAACCTGAAGTATTGAAAGAGATATCAGATTCTCTGGACGAAACTGGTGATACTCCACCAACTGTTCGCCAACGTTTTGCTGACAGTTCAATTTCACGTTACGATACAACAAGGGATGAGGAGATGACACGCCGTGATGAATCATCGTCAATAGAAATGTTAAAAAGTGATTGTGCTAAGAGTCACAAGGGTCGTGAAAGATCACGAGAACGTACAAGACATGTTAATGAACCGAGTTTTCGAATATTAGAACGTGAAATGACCTCGTTGAGTAAAAAATTATCGAAATTAGTAGGGAAAAAAATACATGAGAGTGAGGAAGAAAGTTCAGAAGTTGGGAAACTACTGACAGCTGATTCAAAAGACGAGGATAAAAGCATTCACATCGATAATACAAAACCGCAAAGAAAAATTGAAATAATCAAGGCGAAAAAATTGAAATATAATGGAAAACAAGATGGACAATCGCCATCGAATAAAGAACAAAATGATATTGAGATATCTGGAAGTATTTCAAGTGATAAAGTGCAAAAACCAAAATTGAATTATCGTAAAAAATTATCAATCAGTACTGGAAGCTCCGAACTTGAAGATGTTATAGATAAACCGAAGAGTAAGGCATCGACTACGAAGATTGTTGAAGGCGGAAGTTTGAAATCAAAACTTATGAAAAATATAAAAACTACTCGTGCACAACTCAAACGACAAATGGCGATTGATTTAAAAAATGGAAAAAAAACAGTGGGAACACGCGCGCCAGATACAGGTAAACGAAAAAAGATCACAATTCCACCATTAAAAACATCAACAAAGACACAAAAGAAATTAATAGTATCAGAAGACGATTCTGACCCGATAGCGAAAAGTAAAGTTCAGTTGGTTGAAATCACAGACGAAGAGAAAGCTGTTCATGCAAGTGATTCGGGGAAAAATTCTGATCACAGTCAGGAAATTAGTGACGCAATTTCAATGAATCAATCAGGGTCTAGCGATGATCCTGATAAGATAACAAAAACGATTCCTGAAACGTTGGTAGAACTTGATGAAGACAACCTGGATCGTAAAGTAGAGAATCTACAAATGGGAAAAATGGTTGTGATTGCGAAGGACTTCGTTTCATCTGCAGACACGAAAAAAATTCATAGCCCAAGTGTAACTGTTCCCTTAGGATCGAGTGAAACAACTATTGCAAAAGTTGAAAAAAAAGCGGAAGATGTAACAGATGAGAAAAAAGATGTTAGGAAAATTATTTCAGTCCCACATGCATCAATAGACAAACCAGAACCTGTGCCGAGTGTTAAATTGGCGCAAATTATTGAACCACCAACAATAGAACCAATCAAAGATTTAGAATCATTACCGAAACCAGAATCAGCATTGAGAAAAATTCACTCTGAAGAAAAACACTTCGAAGAAATTGTAGGAAATATGACGAAGATAATTTCTCCATTGAAAATGATCGTGGAAGGAGTTGAAAAGTCTACAGAAGTGAGTAAATCAATAAAAGATGATGCAAAAGATGTCATGGAAATGGAAACTGCGAAGGTATCCCCTGAACAACTGAAAATTTCTCCAATTGTTGACATCAAAATTAAACAAGAAAATGACCAATTAAAAGCTGGAGAAATCAACAAGCCTGTCAATGATTTTGGGAATATCAGACAGGAAAAAGTTGAGACTGGATCCATGGACTGTCAATTAATTTCTTCAAGCGACAAAACGACAACTGATGATAATATAAAAAGCGTTAGAGTTGGTGGTGAGAATCTAAGCGTGTTAGTTATTGATAGTTTGAAGAATGTTACAAAACAACAAGTAGAGGAACAATTAATTGATCAAGTAATAATGACTCCAACAATTGTGACAGATGTTGAAGAATTATTATCAAGTGACAGCCGTTCAATACCGTCAACAACTTCTATTGCAACGGCAAGTGAAACTCCTAGATCGATTGAATCATCGGAACCTGCCGAAATGGGAAATATTGAAGAAGATTCAAGGGAAAGAATCGAAGAGATGACCGTTGAAGAAATAAACAAATCGTTTCCAACTATCCCCCCTAAAACAATTCTAAAAATATCTCCGCCTACAATTACGTCGGATTCTCTTGATCAGCCAATAATAGCAACTCACGACCTAATCCAATCTCTAGCCAATGAAACGAAAACTGAAGTCATTGACGGAGAAATAAAATCACACATACCTGAATCATCACAAAACATGAGTGAGGATATTCTAAATGATCACAATAAATCACCAAATGGGGAAGAAGACACCGGGAACATTTTGACGAAAGAAGATGATACGATGAATGTCAACGATCCCTCCAACAAAACAGAAATGTTTGATGATACCGGCGATTCGTCAATTGAGAAGGAGAAATTACAATTAGCATTAGAAAAATTATCGATAACAAGTCAAGACGGCAGTCGTTCATCCACACCAACTCGAGTCATTATCTCACGAGAAACTTCTTTTCTGAATTCACCAAGGAGACAATCTATTGATGAACTGGCGAAAAGCCCATGTCCCATTTCATCAGAACCAGCAACATTAATCACACAATCCCAACATGTAGAACCTGCTGATAAATCGCCAAGTTCATCAGACCAACAAATAATTTTGATTGATAAATTGGAATCTCCAAAGACTTCCCAAAGTGAAACATCAATAAAAGAATTGCCATTGGTCGAATTTATAGATACAGGTCTTGACATTTTGGAAGATGACAGCGATGTTTCGAGTGAGTCATCGACACAAACTGCATTCATTGCACAACCCTATGGCACACCGCGTCATCGCCGGTTAGTGCGAATGGAACATACAGATAATATATCCACCGATGATCAATTAGAATTATCCAAAACCAAACAGGAACTTGACAAAACAGTTGATAAAATATCAGAAAAAAGGTCACAAGAAATTCTGCCCGAAGATAGTATCGTCTCAAGCGATGATACGATCAAAATAATGATTGAAAAATCATTGGATACGAATATAAAATCACCTGAAATGATTGATGAGAGAAAAATAATTGAAATATTGCCAGAAGAAGTGTCTGCAGATGATAATACAAATGAAAACGAATATGGTGAATTATTGGAGAAAATAGTTGACACGATTGAAAACGAGGAAATTAACAAGTCTGGAGATATTCAAATTGTCACGAAATCTGAATCCGAAGTAGTCGAAAAATCCGGAAGTCGTGACGATTCACTCACAAATGTAACGGCAATAATTACAGAGGAAAAATCCACCGACGAAATTTCAGATGCTAATGACCAGATGAAATACCAGGATCGAAAGGATCAAAATATTATCACGACTCCAAAAAAGGTAGAATCCATTATTCAATTCGGCACTGAACAATTAGCAGCAACTGTTGATGACACTTCTATTGCAGATCATTCAAAAGGAATGAAAGTAATTCATGAGGATTTCCAACAACTGCCGACAAGTCCTGAAACAATTTATGATACAATTAAGAAACAAACGGTGAAGACGTCTGACAGCAATGACGAATCGAAGGAGTGTAAAATGAAAGACAAAAGCCGTGTTCTCAAAAAATCGTCATCAAAACATCAACAAATGTCGAAAGGAAGGGCCAAGAGTCTAGGGAACATAAAAAGCCTCCCGAGGAAAGAAAAGAATGTTACAATGTTTGATAAAACATCAGATCGGATTATTAAAACACGCGAGATGATGAAACGACAATCGAGTGTTGGCAATCAATTGAATGAGCAATTGAAACACCGAAAAAAATTTGAACACGAAAAAAATCCCACGGAATTGAAATTGAAAAATGAAAAATCTGAAAAAGAAAGAAAAACATTGCACAGACAATCAAAAAAAGAAGTGAATGTCGATGATAAACGAAAGTCTACTGCTGATAATTTGGATCTACCGAAAAAAAAAGGGAGGAAAAAAGTGGAAAAAATTCCGAAAATTGGCGGAATAGAAAAATTATCCTCGAGTAGTGAAACTGCGAGAGAAACTAATAGATCAGATTCAACGCCTGAATCAGTTCTAGTAGATGAACCTTCCGTACATTTAGACGTTAATGAAAGTTCCAAGCACATTGAGGTAACATCCGTTGAACAATTTGAAGAAATATCACAGCCGTCGAGTTCGATTGATGTCAAAGAAGACGTCGAGGCTCTCCCAGAAACTTCTCAGCAGTCAGAAATTGGCACAGTCGATAAATTAAATTCCGCAGTCGATGAAGAATCAAAAAATGAGAAAATTCTGCACGAAAACTTGGACAAAATGTCTGGCGACATTTCGTCCCTTTCACCTGGGACAACAACTCCGGATAAAAAATTGAAAATTGGACAAGAAGAATTTGATAATGCTCAAAAAATAATAACGAAACACAACAAAGACGAACATGTCGAAGCACAATCGCGTTACATGGCTTGGTACGAACACAATCGTGAAGAAACAGAGCGACGAAAACGCGAGCGAAAATCAGGAGACAATGAAACTGAAGAGCCACCAAAATGGTTGCGTAAGAGCACGCGACAACGGTGGTTAAAAATGAGTCCGGAGGACAGGAAAATATTCGGTGCTCATACACCCGAAATGACGCCACTTTCAACACGTCGGAAAATTCAACCGTTGGTTAATAATGAATCCGAACAGCTGAAAGCAATCGTACGACAAGGAAGAAAATTAAGACGTGCCACTGGTGACAATTATGATCCTCCCATAGAAATTTTTGCCCCAGAGAAACCACCACCACCACAAGCATCAATAGCTGCAACATCAACAACAAAATATCATTATCTCATTCAACATTCAGAATATAAATATGAAAAAATCCCACCACCATTTTACCTTCATCCACCGCCAGTTCCAGAGTCTTCACCACGAAATCCCATCATTGACCAATCGCAATTTCCTTGTACAAGTGGTGAGTTCCAACGTCCTGATGATGCTGATGTCAATATAGATACTGGAATTGTTGTTCCAATGCCAGGAACAAATCGATTAAGACATCAACAACTCCTTGAGAAAAAAAGTGTCTTTGATATTGCATACAGTGAGGCAGCCCCATCACATTTACGCGCAGACAGCACTACACCACCATCTTAAAAAGAAATAGAGAAGTGATTATTTTTATTGATAAATATTATGACGTTGATATGATGGTCCGAATGTGCAACATAAAATCTAAAGGTAACACAGACCATTCAAATCACAAAATTATCATCCTGGAATTTTACAAACTTCCATTCAAGAAGAACAATACATCAATTGACAATAGAGATGCGTTTGATCAGAAAGATAAATCAATGTCTAACACGATCTTCTCAAATTAGATATCGACAAAACTTCAAAATTTAACGAAGATATTTTTCTTCAAATTCATAATAATTAGATTTGGAAAAAAAAAAACTTATTTGTTAGTCTCGTTACAGTCAGGAAGAATATGACTGCAATAAAAATCGAAAGATCAATTTCTCTGTTAAGATTCTCTCTGAAGGTATTTTGCAACTGTTCCTATGTATCGCTCCCATGAGTTACATTAGTCCTAACATTTCTTCAACAATAAAACCGCTACAATATAAGAATATATCTTACGTAATCGAAACAGATGTAAAAGTCTTTTTTTTAATTCTGTTTTATATAAATATTGATGTTCATTGTGGAACAAGTATTTGCATCACTGCCCATACAAAGAAATTTTTTAAATACCTGCGAATGAAAATACAACAAGAAATAGATAAATAGATAAATATTGCTAGTGCATCGTATCGATGATCTAATGAATATATATATCATAAGTGAGAAAGTATTGCAATGACGTTTCCTCTTATTAATCTTGTAAATATATTATATATGAAACATAATTTAAAGCTGTTTATATTATGACCTATGAGCCTCTATTTCCTTTGCCGAAGATGAAGTGAAAAGTTTCCCTCACACAATAAGAAGCAACAAATGACTTGATATGAGAAAATCAAAAAGGAATTTATAGAACATTACAATCCATAATTTTCTAGAACAAAAACAAAAAATGTACAAATTATTTCCAACAGTTTTAAAAAACAGCAATAAAATATATCCTGAATTTGGTGTCAATTTCTGTATTTTCTTCATAAAATACCGTATTTAGCTCATTATTTTCAACCAAACTCATCATATCTACAAACCAAATTCATTGAACTATAACATAATTCACATGCTCTTCAAATATATTCCTTCCACTCCTGATTCTCTGTTACAAAAGTATCCTCGTTCTCAACTTTACCCACTATCTATTACCTGTAAACGCAATTTATCTCATGCACAATTTTTCCTCAATACCAGATCGAGTTGAATTTATACACCGACAAACTCCTTGGGCAAAATGCCGAGTGGGTAGACTGATCCATTTTACCGTCGGTATTATAATTCAGCGTACCTCTTTCGTCTAAACTCCATTAGCAAACACATAAGCGTGTCATCACCCAAATCATCAATTCTCCATAAATCTATTCACCTGCAAACAAAAATAATTAAAAATTGAAAACATCATTGCAAATAAACCAGCAGTATTAATATATATTGCAAAATATAGCGATACTCGTTGGCAAAACGTCACACAAATATGAAATTTGAATAGATGGCGGCAATACCGGCAGTCGCAACTCTTTTTCAAACACGCATGCGTCAACAAAGACCCACACATTTCAATTCACATGCATGAACTCATTCAGCGAGCGAATGAATTCGCAATGTCGCCACAGAAGAATAAAAAAAATTTGCAATACTCCAATATCAATGTCGTCACTACTTCCTTGACGTCATCGTTATCCTATGACGTCAGACCGTCATTCTGTGACGGGTTAGATGCAACTAACCTACCGTAATCAAAGGCATAATGGTGCATCAAACATAACCGGAGACTGGTAAATCTTTGGGCGAGGATTTCAGCAATGTAAAGGAGTTGGCGTCGCATTCGCAACACATAGATATATGTATACATTCGCGAAGTTCTTTTCGCGCGTTTTTTTGCGAATGAAAAGAGAACGCGATATGATAGCGCTCGCATTTAAATGCAAGCACGCACACGTGAACGCGCGCTGACACACACGAACTCCCTAGATTACTATTTTATTCACTATGCTCTCCTGATTCGAGCGTACACCAATGGCCGGCCGTTTGTTGGCAACAGTTGCTTCAATAAGGCAATGTGGGATTCCCAACAATATATACTTACTATAAATGGTGGGCGGTTCTTTCATGAAAAGGGATTATATATTCTTTTCTTTTTTTAAATAACATCATGAATAAAAGGGAGAGATGAAGCGGAATAAAAAGAGGGATAGAATAGCAATCCGTTATCAATCTTGAGTTGATTAGTAGTTATAAAAGTATGATTATTAAATTTCATCGCATAAAGATATATACTTATGTTCATTCTCTTTTCCCTCCCTGGCTAATAATTGATGATATCTCCATTTGAACTAATAAAGCAGTTAAAAAGAGTTCAAAGGAAAGAAAATATTATTTAATAATGAGGGATTATTATTATTTTTCCTTCGCTTGGCGCTGGATAAAATAAATTGAATTATGAATTGATAAATAATTCAACGCAGTATTAAAAGCAATAGGAGGATTTGCAACAATTGAATGTTGCCATTGGGAGATAATATAGATGTATATGTTTATAAATTGCAATATAACAAAATTACCATTCATTCAATATGATTTCCTAATTAAGTGGCGAATGTCGCACGAGTCGAATTTAATGTCAAATACGATTTAATCGTGTATTGAAATTGAGTGTTTTATTCTTGTATAATGTATTTTTAATTGAAATCACTGGCGATTATAGGGTGAAAAGTAAGCGGTGGATAAACAATGTATGAATGTTAATTGTTGTTAATAAAGAGCGGTGTATGTTGCTGCGGCAACGGCAAACATCGAGGCGAAGAGGCAGAGCGAACTACACCACAACTCTCTTTCTCTGTCTCTCTTTTTCTCTGTCGCTCTCTGTACCAACACGCTTGTATGTATAGCATAGATGCAAGCTCACCTGAAAATCTGCAATCTCCCACCCAGTCCATGGCAACGCGCGCGAGTTGCGTCGTCTCTTTCATCTGTTTATTTTACTCCCAGTTTGCGATTTTGCACGCACGATGAAATGTAAATTCTTTGTGTACACATGTGCGTTCGAGTTGCTTATATGGTAGGAGGAAGATGTGTCCATATGTGTGTGCATATCTCTCATGTATGCAGATTCGATAAGAGCAATTCAATGAAGCGTCGAGGCAATGAAATCCGGAGCGAGTACGATGTTCAGTACAATTTTAATGAAATTCACCATTCAATATTCATTTATTCAAGAGCGATGATTCTGTTGAGCGGTGGAATAACTCTACAGAAATTTTTTTTTCTCTTCTCTCTTTCAAATGAACAGTTCAACGTTTACTCTTGCACCTGAAAATTATAAGTTATTGATGATACTAATTAATAGTTTAGGAGAATAATGAGAACGTTTTCTAAAACAGTACCCAAGATGTATATTTCAGAATTTTCATTGCATCATTTTTTGTTGCATCTGATACCCGATTTGAATACAATTATATCCAGAAATACTCATTCAATTCACGTTGATAATGAAAATTAGCAAATTTGCAAAGAATACCTGAGATATAAATTGCGAAAATGTTTATTATCCTTAAATGCGTCCGTATTGTGGCAATCAGACCTCTATTTATAAGCCCAAAATTAATGGACAACTCGATCTCCAATTGATTCAGAGGATAAATGACTGAAAACAAATTTTTTCATAAGTATTAGGAAAAAAGTAGGGAAATTTTCTTTTTCCATTAACTTCTTCCAATTCAAACGCACTCTACTAGCAAATAATAAAACATTCAATATCATGTGAATCATCCAATTTCCGAGATGAATTCGTTATAATTATTTCACATACAATAAACCTGTGCATAATTCATTCTATTTAATTTTCCTTCCCGCAAAACACTTCCAAACACACTCGAGACCACTTAAAAAAGTTCAATCAACATTCTGAATTATTGTACCTCTCATGAATGGAATTAAATTTCGACTCTTAAGAAAAATAAATGAAAATAATCCATGAATCCATTCCTGATGTTGCCCTGGGACCCATTGAATCTCACTACGTCCCTGGTGCCAAGTTTAGTCTGAAACTGGTACGTGTGTTTATCAGTGTTACGAATTGGACGATTAGTTCAGTATAAATAGAAATGAAAATAAAAAAAAGCAATAAAAGTAAGAAAGACAAGTTGAAACTGACAAATACCAATATGACTTTCATGAAATGGAGGATGAGTTGGCCCACAGGGGCTAATAGCCATCAATCATTGCCGAATTTCGGCAACGCGTTGGACAACGCCGGCGGCAGGGCACCATCATCAAAGTAGAGTTCTTCGGGTCCACGCGACTATAGATGAGGGAAGAACGGGGGAAAATGGGGCGTTGCTTTCTCACTCTCTCCTACTCTGTTACTCTCGTTCAATATACGTCCGAAAACGCGAGTCACACCCGGTTAAACGACCGCACGCCTTTTGCTTCACTCTCTCTATACACACACATGTGTATTTCCCATTTGAATTATGTTGGTTACCTAATCCAACCACTGTCAACCACCAACTCATCATGTTGGTCTCTTCACAAATGACATGAAACCTAGGTGGAATACAACTCAATATTATTAAATATTCCGTTTGTATACAGAAACTTCTGTCACAATGTACAATTATTATCGATTGAATCACCAAGCCACTCTGTCATTAGAGTTGTCTAAATCAATTTCTCTTGTAGCAAAACTTATCATCGCTGATAACAGGTTGATACGAATCGTATTATTATACCAACCAAAGTTTGTCGACAAATTATTCTGCTTGTCGATCTCTCTAATTATTCTATTCCATTGGATAATCACAAGCGTCTATGCAATGTCGTTTGATCTGATCAATGAGACAGCAATTCAACCTCAACATTTTAGTCATCAAAGGAAATAATAATGAAATATTAATTCACTTGCGTGGTACGGCTCTGAGACACTTGAATATTATCCACTGCGTCAGTCTACTCGTTGTCTGTCTATGAGTAACTTCAACTACTTCTAAGTTAGGCATGCGATATCAAAGGTGATAAAAATATTCCAATATGTACATTATTAACATAAAAAAATAATAAACACGAATGTTAAAAACTGTAAAATAAGAATGAAATTGTGAGAAGTACCTGAGATTAAACTCGTCATACAATCTGAGTATTAAATCACCAATTGCGTTCAAGTTTTCAATACACGTGTTTCATGCTATACATTCCAGGATGTATGACTCGTATTTGTGTACGCAACATGTGTACATACAAAATTCCAAGGTGTATAACGTAAGGCACGTAATTGTCGGTTGTACATGCACCAGGAGAATATGCGAGATAAGGTAGAGAGAATATATTTGAACTCGCACCAGTTGCGAGTACATGTACAGGAACTTGTTTTGTTAAGATTCCCTCCTCAAAGAGTGCTATAGTATAGCAGACTTTAACCATCTGTATACGTATGTGTGTAAAGATACACTCAAAAGAAGTCTGGAGTCACTCCTGATACCTCTTTGTGTTTGTTCCACTCTCTCGCCAAGCATGATTATTATTTCATCATTTTCTTATGATCTGAAATATGAAATAAGAACAAAATTGATTATATCGTTACCCATGAACTATTATTTAGCCTGATTATTTAGTTGCGTATAGGTTTAATCCTGTTGAGGGAACACCTAATTTTCAATAAATATCATTATATGAAAATGAAAAGAAACTCTTTCATGTGATGTTGATACATTATAGAAATATAAATCTTAATATTATACTGATTTTTATTCTAGGTTTTGAATGAAGCAAATTGAAAAAGAACAGATGATGTTTTCAAAGACAATGGACTCCAATGTATATGGAAAGTATGTTACAATTATCCTAACTGATGCAAAAATATTAAAGAATAACTCAATATCAACGACAAGGAGAATTTTTGGATCTTCTGTTACGGGATTATTCTTGATATTAAGTATCATTTTAACGCTTTCTGAAGCAATTGATATTAAAAATTGTTATGATTTACAAACGTTTGCAACACGTATGAATCCTATTTGCTTTCATCTATGCGGTACAACTAAATGGATCTGTGCTATTATTAATAGAAATGAAATTATGAATCTAATTAATCGAATGGAACGCTGTCATTTAATTAGTGCGGAATTGAATGAAAACGATAAAGGTAAGAAGATGATTTGTTTCAATAATTGTAAGGTCCTCAACAGTGCATTAATAGTTGATTCATAGTCAATGTTAACCAGACTTACAATTAATGAAAAAATTAATTAATGATACTTATTTGTTGAATACAACTTCAATACTCACTTGAGTGACAATAGCTCTAACATAAATAATTATATTCGATTGAATTCATACCCATACAATTATCCCTTGATGAGAGTTTGTGGATTACTATCGAAGTATTTTAATAAATCAATTGCAGATCATCATTTTCATCGTGAAGAAATGGCAAAACGTAAAAAGAAAATGTCAATGTTTTGTGGTGCCTATATGACATTATTAGTTTATGGGACAACACGTTGGTGTACAAATCCAATACTTTATGATCTTTACAACGATATTTATGGCGTGAAAGAAATGAATTCAAGTTTTCTCCGACACCTGCCTTATCCTGGAGTCTTTCCATGGAAAATTGATAATATTAATAAATACATTGTAACATTTATTCTGCAGGCATTCGCTAGCCTTGGATCTGGAATTGGTCATGCAGTTTATGAATTAATGAACGTAACTTTATTAGCTTGTGCATACAGCCATCTTCAATATTTAAATGGAGTATTAACAGACCAGCGTGATAATCAATCGCTCTTGCGGTAAAGTATATAGGAAAAGAAAAAAAAAACAGAAAAAGAATTGAGATCATTCAATCAATTAAACTTAGATATTTGGTTGCCGATCATTAAGAGGTGATTTGGCTCTGCAAAAATTCAGGAATAAATTACGAAATTGCATGGTACATCATCGAGAAATTTTGGAGTGAGTGAAAATATTAATGGAAGAAACAAATTGATTACCAATATATTAGTATAATTGGTTTTACATAGATTTCTTGGGAACTTGGCATATACATGTAGCACACCGATGTTCATGATCTGTTCGCAGAGTACTCTGGCACTGTGTTTAGTGTCGTTGGAAGCATCAACAATGAAAATTGAAGTAAAACCGTTAAAACATTTTTCGTTCTTAGAAATTTCCAAGCGGATTTTATGATAATAATTGCATTTTACAATCTAGTCTACCATCGAATCGATCATGACAGCGTCAAGTTTATTGGAATATTGGTTGGGAATCAATATCCAACTATTTCTTTATTGTTGTTTCGCAACACGAATTCAAGAAATGGTTAGTCCATATTTGATGTTCAATTAGATGAAATTTATTGAATAGAATTTTGATATTTTTCTTCGTGATGAAAATTCAAAGCCCTTTTCGAATCACCTCAATAAATATATCAAATGTCTCAGGGGTTGAATGTTGCGGACGCAATATATTCATGTGATTGGGAACAAGCAGTAAATTCCTTACAGCATGAAAACAAAATTGCACCGCAAGAATATTATGAAGCGATTGCAAACATTAATCAAATGATTCAATTCGGTGTGGCGCGTGCACAGAAACCCATAATAATCAATGGTGGACCTTTCTACATCTTATCATTGGAAACATATAAAGCAGTAAGCAGACAATTTCTTTCTAACGTTATTTACAGGATAATTAATGTTAATAGTGATATTGAAGCTTACAGGATTTTCTTTGTCCAATGCACTTATACTCCGTCAAGTCTCTGAAGAATGAAGTTGTAAAAATTACCTGAATGAATAATTAGATCAGTTGATCATTAAATTCATAGTTATTATGTATGAGCGTGATGAATTGTGTAAAAACAAATTGTACCTCATGTTATCCCAATACATTGCCGACGATCCGCAGACGCCACGCGCAGTTTACTTGCTTAAATGTCACAATCGCTGAGCTACGATTCGACGCTCTACGACCACTCTTTCTCCACCCAGCCACACTAATGGAAATAAAACAATACCAAATTTTAATCGTTGTGTTTCAAGAGTAGATTTACAGACTACTCTTGCAATACAGCGCCACAAGGATTTTCCATTTTTTATTCCATAGCAAATTTGGTGGGTTAATTACAGATGAACCTTCCATGAGCAACGAATCTTAAATTGACACTTCGCCTAATCCTGGAATGACATATTTGATGGTCTGTATCAACCGCACTGCCCTTGGCTTCCAAATTCCATTCAAATTTGGCGGTACGTTGAAATTGTATCCAATTTTTCTATTTGTTTGCAGTCTATAATTCCTGTGTGATGAATTTAAATTATGTAAAATAGTCCGAATATGGAAATACCATTCGGAGGTAAGAAGTAATTCACTTTTCACAAACAAGAATGTTTGCTCGACTCATGAGCTAGCTTGAGATTTTGATTGAAACTATAGAAGAATCAATCTGTTATGAAACGATTCGGATTTCAATAGTTTTACGTCATGATCCTCTGCAATTAGATCATGCAGGTATTCCTGCACTTTGCACAATTGGACATTACACGCTTAATTTCACTTGCGAATGCCTCAATGCTGAATGCTTTAATTAGTCGACCAAAATTTTGTGGCGTTGCTCTCTTCATTAATAACGAGTAGCATGTGATTATCATACAATTGTAATTCAATATTCTTTTTATAATAAGAACTTGTATTATAGCAATCAATCATTCTCAGATGATTGGAGGACCATTCTGTCGTTAGATTTATCTATATTAATTCCGGCTCTGTCAAACTTTTTTCTTTTTCAGCCAATATAACTCACCTTAGAGTTTCGTCAATTCGTGAAGTTTTTATTTCTTCTAATTATCATGAATTGACGGAATCTATAGAACAATCGAAATATTCGTCTTATTGCCAATTGATTTTATATCTCCATTCCATACACGAAAAATGATCCGCTCGCTGTAGATAAGGTTCAAATATATAACTCGCATATGTGTACGTAATATGTGCACACATAAAATTCCAAAGTAAATGATGTAACGCATGGAATTGTTGAGAGTACTTACATCAGGAGAGTATACAAAACGAAGTATGAAGAACATTACATGTTTGAATCTTGCACCAAACATGCATACATGTACACCAGCTTGTACGATTCCTTCTTCGGAGTTCTCCGAAGTGTATACGAACATTTGCAGTGTGTATCCAACCAAATATACATCGATATTTTCCTGATACCTGTGTGTTAGCCCAACTTACCACCAGATGACGATGATGATATCCCCTATGCAAATTTGAATGAATAAAAGAAGAATATTTCAAGCGGAAGCACGCCGAACTTTGATATTTGCAAGTAACTTGTGCTAAACGTTGATATTGTCTCGTATACCTGGAAAATAATTTATCATCAATGACGAGAAAAATTATTAGTTCATTCATAACTAAATATCATTCATATATCAATGTTGATATTCTAACTTTTCAACACATATAAATCCAAAGTATTTTTACATCAGCGCAAGAGTTGGATGACTTTTGTTTAGTTAAGACCTCATAATTGTAGAAACAATTTAATCATTCGATTGGGAACAAACATCGTTCCCATTATGTCGTGAACACAGAAATTCTGTGGACGAATATCAACGAATAGGTACATCAGTTAAATAATTCCAGTAAAGTCTGATACGCGATTTGAAACCCATCAAATAAATATTTTCATATGTTATCATTGGAAATATACGAGACATTAAAATAACAATTGACTTCTAACGTTACACACAAAATAGCATCATTGAACCTTACATGATTTTTGTGGAACTATTCTCTTGTATTCCGTCTAGTTTCCGCTCAATGTAAGTCAAAAAAATAAATAGATGAACAAATGAATTGATTGGCAGATTGATAGTTATGGCATGTGAAATCGTTAATATTGTCGGAGCAATTTTTAACCAGCCAATTGTAAGTACCTCATGCTATCCTAATTCAATGTCGACGATCCGCAGACGCCTCGCGCAGTTTACTTGCCCAAATACCACAATCGCGGTACTGCGATTCGACGCTCTGCGGCTATCTTTCATTCTCTCCACCGACGTCACACGATTCAAAGCGGAGCCACCTGGAAACATGATCCCGTAGAATAAGGTTGTTGATCAGGACATTATTTCTGCAATTGAAATGCCAAAAAAGTTTCATGAATTCAATTATTTAGCCCCATCGATTGATTATGAGATATGCAATACTACTCGATCTATTCAATATCACAATAATTCAACTTTCATAAAGATATATTTCACTATTGAAGAATACTATTGCGAAATATTTACTCACATTGCATCCCTTAGTTGCGCAACATGATAACATTTTCAGCTGCATCATTCTACTCGTTGTCTGTTTATGAAAATCTTCGACTACTTATCTGCAGATGACGTCCCTCTGTGATTAAATCTTTCATATTCTCTCTGCAACCACAGAAGATAGAGAGTAAAACAAAAAGTGAGTAAAGATCAAATTTTATATAATATAAAGACAAATTTTAACTTCAATAATTGATATGGAAAGATTTTTGGATAACATTGTCTCCTGTCTAGATCATCAGTTTGATCAATACAAAATAAATTCGTATACGATGAAATAAAACTACACAACACTCATGTCAAAAGCATGTTCATGCACGAAATTCCAAAGTGTATGATGTAACGCATGGAATTGTTAGAAGAACATGAACCAGGAGAATATATAAAATAAGGTAGAAAGAATGTATGTCGACACTTGTACTGGTTATGTGTACACATGTACGGCAATTTGTACGACTGCTTCTTTGAGGTTTACCATAGTGTAGACATACTTTTGCGGTATGTCTCCAACTGCATGTATTGATATATTCCTGATACTTGTGTGTAAACCGGACCCATCGACATATAACGATGTTAACATTGTTTTTATCACAGATTTCGAAAAATTGAAAACTGACACGCAGGTGAGAACATAATGAATTCAAATGTTGATGGTACCCATCATGTCAATCATTTTATCTATAACACGGAACAAGAAGACTGATTAGTGCATTTGTAACTGAATGTTTATAATCAATTTTTTTATTATAAGTAGTAATTGATATTAGGAATGACTGTGACTTACCGGCTTCAGCCAGACATAGAAATCTTACTTTTTCTCCGTTAATTGGATCAATCAAATTGATTTTTAGTATGATCCGAATTAATGCCAATGTAGAGCTCATTAAAAAAATTAATCAATGCCCTCACTTCTGCCTGAAAATGAATAATAATAATTAAGATAACAAATCAATGAATTTAACGAACATCATCAAAGGCGAATTTTGAGATTTGCATGAGAGGGAAAAAGATCTCTTATTGAATCAACGACAAGCATTAATTTAGTGCCACGAAAGTGGAATTTTTTTGAACAATTTAAGCTCAAAAACGATCAGGAATGAAGGAATGAATGAAGGCATAGAAACATTGATATTCTGTGTAGAGAATCACGAGCTGCAACGCCCACGATGGTCCGGCATTTAAAAAAAAGGGAAAAATTACTGTTTGGTATATGAATGTGGCCATGGTAAAAACTTTCAATTTTTCTAGAAAATGTTCATCGAACGAATTCACAAACAAACAGAACTGGCTTTCAGTGATTATCATCGCGTAGGAAAAATGAAGTCTACGAAATTCGTAGCTTCAGAGATGGTTGCACTCGTACAATCTAATAGTTCTCCAGGTTCTATTTGCAGATCGCCGTAAAGATAGTAATTGATACCGCAAGTTGGACACAATTTTCAAGACTTATTCAACAAAGTCAATGATAATCATCCATTTTTTTTTCAGCGCGAATTCATCAGCTGATTAAATGAACAGAGTTCCTTGAACTTTTGCAACATCGAGTATACTGTTACTAATTATTTCTTTTGTTCAGTCTTTCTTTCTACTGTTTGGTATCATTGAAATGAGCGACAATGAAGGTTGACGCCAAATAATTCGATGATTTTAGCAACATAGAATAAGTCATGACTGGACCAAGGCTGGCAAAATACAGAGCCAAAATTAATATCATCTTATTTGTGTGTGGTTGATTTAATATTTTCCAACACAAATATAATTTCAATTGAATAAATGATGATATCAACAACCGACAGATCCAAAAAACATAACATTGTTAAAGCTGCCAGGTTTCTCATCATCAAATGTACTTCTCTTTCGTTATGTCTCCGAGCATGATTAGAAATGTGCAAGAAAAGACGGTGGAACCTAAAATGTATTAATAAGAAAGAAATTAGGAGCAGCATATATTTTACACATATCGTTCTAACACTGTTCTTCATGTTTCCAACCAAATCAATTATAAGTACCTCATGTTATCCCAATACTTCACCGACGATCCGCAGACGTCTCGCGCAGTTCACTTGTCCAAATATAATCGCGCAGCTACGATTCGACGCATTACCACTTCATCCCCATCGCTTTTCTAAAGTCACACAATCGGGAATAAAACATCTTGAAATGGATCGTCACACAATATAAAATGATATTCTTGTTCAAAAGATCAATTTTTACAATTGAAAGAGGTCAAACCAAGAATCAATTATCAAAATATCAACTTCAATGCAGCGATTTTGATTTATTTCAAGATTGAACTTTCTTGTCCACTTGAAATCCCATCTCAGAACACTTTTCATCCCTTTCGCCATTCATTTATTCGGGAAATTAATTTATTCACAATCAAAACCCACCACTTTTCTTTCTGCAATTATTCATTGCAAAGAAAATATTCTTCTATATTTTCAACATAATAAAAACGATCATTAAGTTCTGTTAAAGAAGACTCTCGAAATAATAATGCAGACGAAGAATTTTCTTTTCAGATATCTCCAACAATTTTCACAAAAAAAAAAAAAAGAAAAAAGAAAAAAAAAAAAATGAAGCAAGATAGCTGATTCAAATGAGACACAAAATCTCCATAGATAATGTAAAGTAAGGTAAGAAGTTGGGAAATTCCTTTGGGAAAATTCATCATTAATTATCAACTTTTCAGATCCAACTTTGGAAAAAATAAATTTTCTTTAACACTATCAAGTGAACATGCACCAGGAGAATATACAAGATGCAGTGCAAAATAAGTATATATATATATATATGTTGTGTACTTGCATCACTCACATGCGTGCACGCTACTTACAAGATTGCTTCCACAAAGTTGTGTATTGTGCAAACAAACTCGAATGGTTTGAGTCTAACGAAATATATTGATATATCCCTGATACTTCTATGTTGAACCGACTCATCTACAGATAACAATATGGATTCAATTTCTATTCCAGATTATAATAAACAGCATAAGAAATGGCAATAGAAAACATAATTAATATAAATGAATCTCATCTTTTCAGCTCAATTATAATATCTAACACGAAATAGTTCAACAAAAATTCACTGCTATGAGAATGTGCCCACTTCTAACATAATCATTTGAGAGAAGAAAAACATCTAACATAATTGCACTCAATCCTTCAGTTTTTAAATTTATTCAAACAGAAAATTTAATTGTTCAATCACAAACCAGAAAATTAATAATTTCGTATTTTTCATTGTTCAAATATCGCGATCATCATATTCACTCATCACTCATTCCGCTTCCCATACTCACTATGAACTAAATAGTTAGGGATGACTGCAACCCCTATCATCCATACCGTCCTAAATAATATTTGCAACCTTGGAATGATAAAAAAAATATTCTGCCCACATTTACTCACCAAATTATCCAGAAATTTGCAGTCAACGAAGTTGATAACTATTTTCATCGACACGTTAACATCATGAATATTCATCCAATCATAGTTAATCTCATATATTTTTAATCCAACAACGCCAATCAACTTTCAGTATATATCAATTTTGGATCAACGCTCTAGCATCGAAAACAGAAAAATGATTAACATTAATCGATATAGCGCTAAGTTCCACCTGGTATTTCAACAACTCAATGAGAAATTGTATTTACATTCAGTATCACTTGGTGATATCTGCACCGAACGCAATTCCATTTCGCCTGCTCAATTGCAATCGACTGTTTGGCTCATGCACCGTTCAATCGATAGACGATTCGTATTATGAATCATTTCACAAGTAGAGACGAATAAGTGAACATTAATTGCAGGTATTAAATATTCCCTCTATAATACAAACTTCAGTGCATTAGGCAATAAATTTTTAATCATGCCACGACCAGTCTGTCATCAAAGACTACGAGATTAATTTCTCTTGTGATAAAGTTCTTGTCGATAATTACAGTTCAGACTGGTACGATTATCAGTTATTATGCCATATGAAGTTTCTGGAAATTTGTTCTCTCTGCTAATAATTCTGATTGTTCTGCCCCATGGATAATGACAAGTGTATAGAATTGTTTGATCGTCTCAATAAGATAGCAATTCAACTTTGATAAAGATACATTATAAACGTAAAAGGGAGGTATCATGAAAAATTAATTCACTCGTCCCATAGGGGTCTGTGACACTTCGCCATTCACCACCGTATTCAGTTCGTGAATAGTCTTCTCATAAACAACTTCGGTTATTTGTGAATAAACGACGTCTCCAACACATTGAGTAGCGCATAGCTATCTGGAACGAAAAGAAGAGAATCCTGCAAAGATAAAAATAAATAAAAAATTAGAAAGAGTGAGTAGTAATGACTAAAAGATAAATTGTCAGTTGAATTTTTCAGGAGATTAGATCATGTGTAGAATGGATCAAAGATTAATTTCTTTCTTATATTATTTGACTGTACGATTTCCTTATAATTTTTTTTGGAACTAGAATTTCTGAAACATTTGATGTGATATTTCTAAATTTATTAGAATTCAAACTAGAAATTTATTCAGGAGAATATACCGAAACTTAATTGAAGTGTAAATTTACGGAATGGCTGAATTATAGTTCACTTTTTTTAATAGTGAAAAAATTGGAAGAATCAAAAATCTTTGAGGGCCTTCTTGAACAAGATATCGCATTAAATTTTCTTTTTGAATTATTTGAAATGCACCTGGTTGAATCCAAAGTTAAACATATAATTTCTGCACGTGTACGCATACATTACCACCTACAAAATTTCGAAATGTATGATGTAACGCGTAAAATTGTCGGGTGTATATGCATCAGGAGAATATGTTTAATAAGATAGAGAAATTGTATACGTTGGAACGTTACACAGCAGAAGTACATATGAACTTGTAGGATTGTGTTTGTGTTGTTAAGTTTAATATAGAGAAACATCTATGTATTCAATCAAATAAACTGATATTTTCCTGATACATTCGTGTATACCTCAGTCGTCAACAGATGATATTGATTTGATTTCTGTTTTAGATTTAAAACGAAAACATGGAAAAAATGAGGAATGAAAACGTATTGAACTTTGAAGTCCATGGTCCACGTATGACAATGATTTTAACTTATACAAAATTATTGAAAAATAATTCATTATCTAAGACAAAAGCAATGACGGGTACATTCGTAACAGGATTTTTTCTGATAATGAGCATTTTAATCGCACTGAGTGAAATTATAAATATCAAAAATAGTCATGACATACCAACTTTTTCAACTCATATTAATCCAATTTTATTCCATATGTGCGGAACAATTAAATGGATTGTCTGTATAAATCAGATCAATGATATTTCAGAACTTGTTGAAGGAATGAAACGTTGTCACCAGCTTTGTCTGAAAATTAATGAAAATGATCAAGGTAAGAATATAATAAATGCAATCGCTATGATTAAAGAGGAGGACCACGAATATTTCTCAATTTTTCTTATGATTGAATTTGAAAGAAAAAAAAGGGATTCTTACATTATTATAGCAGCTCGTGTTCTTCCTCTGATTAAACAAACAGCGAATCATTATCACCATGGAGTTTTTTTTCTTGAATAAGAATCTGAATATTAACCCCAACTGAAAATATTTACAGATCATGAATTTTATCGTATAAAAATAAAAAAAATTCAGGATGAGATGTCAATTTTTGCAACTGGCTATTTCACATTATTAATATATGGTGTAATACAATGGTGTTTAAACCCAGTATTTTACGATATATACAACGATATTTATGGCGTGAAAGATGTGAATTCAAGTTTCTCAAGACATTTACCATATCCGGGTGTTTATCCATGGAAAATCGATAATATTACCAAATATATTGGCACATTTATATTTCAGTTAATCAGTGGTCTTGGCTCTGCCATTGGTCATGGCATTTGTGACATCATGAATATCACTTTTTTAGATTGTGCTTGTCGACATTTCGAATATTTAAGTGAAACATTAACAGACCAACGAGATAATTTCTTAATATTAAGGTTAACATGTCCTAATATAATATTGAAAAATAAATGTTGATAGGAACTAGAAAACAAAAAAAGCTAATCAATTTTTTACATTCATTAATCAGTGATAATTTAGTTGCAAAAAAATTTGAGAACAAGCTGCGAAATTGTATCAATCATCATCGAGAACTTTTAAAGTAAGTATGAGTTGATATAAACAATTGAATTATTATCTACATTGACTTAATCACCCTAAGATCACAACAGATGTTGCTAGACATTGTCACATGCATGAAACAGATGCTTATACATGTGAAATATCAACAATTATTTGAATGAAAAAAGGGAACTTTTTCCCCGATCAAATATTTTGTATCGGAAACGATAACGTCTCTTATAATGTCCTATTCAGTCTTTTTCTATGCAGGTTCATTGCAAAATTGGCGAAAACAACGAGTATACCGTTGTTCACTGTCTGTTTCCAGAGTACTCTTGCTCTTTGTTCAGTGTCATTGCAAGCAGCAACAATGGAAATTGATGTAAGGAAATCTAAATATGATTCACCAATTCATAAACAATATGAAATATTAATGTGATGATTGAAATTAAAAATTAGTCCAGTATAGAATCAATCATGACTGTACTGAGCCTCGTGGAATATTGGTCAGGAGTAAATATCCAGTTATTTGTTTATTGCTTCTTTGCCACGAGAATCCAAGAATTGGTTAGTTAATATCCTCAACACAATCAAATTGGAAACAAAACGATGAATATTTCAATGGAAATATTTTTTGTAGGGATTAAAAGCAGCAGAAGCCATTTATGCATCAGATTGGGAGCAAATATTGAACCCATCTAATGATAATCATGAAAATTCACTGATTGAGCATCAGCAAGCAATAAAAAATATCAGAGAAATTATCAAATTCAGTCTAATGCGGGCACAAAAACCTATTATAATGCATGGTGGACGTTTCTACATTTTATCATTGGAAACATACAAAGCTGTGAGTTTACAATTGTGTTAGATCATCACTGTGATGAGTTGAAAGGTGCTTTTCCACGGGCATTCTCTGACATTCTACTTAAATCAGAATATATTCTCGAATCTATTTACATATGCCCATATTATGGCAAATTAAGAACACATTCAAATGTTTATATTCACATCCGACGATAGACATCTAACCTCCAATTCCTGAAACAAAAAGTTCAATATCAGTAAAATGATAGAGCAATTTGTAGGAGCCATTGATATTCTTGACTTTATTTCAAGATATCTATTGCAATTCAAAATATTCTTGATTCCATCAAGGTCTGCTGATTGATGTGCCACTTTTTCAAAAAGATTCAACAAGTCCAAAGAAATGTTGACTCTATTATTGATGTACATAAAATGTTGATTTCCAGTCTGACTCATTCCTGCATAAGATTCAATTCTTTTGTTTATAATTCGAACATGAGGTGACAATTTAGACTGAATTTGAATTGAGGTCTCTCCCAGGTCTTCCCTGATGGTCAATGCAGACTTTTGTCATCCCCTAACTCTCCGGAATCTGTCCTAGATATTTATCTCACACTCATCTTATAATCATCGAAAAATTCAAACGTAATTTAGTAGAACGCAACTCCTTCTACTTGCCACAGTGATGATCCAGAACAAATCTTCACCATTAGATAAATAACCAAATTTATCATTAAAGCTGACAGGACTCTCTTTATCAAATGCGCTCATACTACGTCAAGTATCAGAAGATGAATAGAGTTTCCAAGAACTAAATGAAAATTTTAATACAATAAAATGGATTATCGAAAAAAAAAACTTCAATAAAGAAACGTAAAATGATTTTGGTATCATTACCTACCAAGGCTTTCAAACCAAATGAATTGTAATCGTCTTATGTTATCCTAGTACATTGCCGACGATCCGCAGATGACTCGCGCAGTTTACTTGCTCACATAGCACAATCGCAAAGCTACGATACGCTGTTCAGAATTCATTCTCTCTCTTCTCCAGCCTTTGAATTTCATCAACTTGAAACTGAAAAAAATAAAAATGGACGAAATTGTTTGACGAAACAAAACGACAAATAAAATAAGTGAACAAGTAGATCAGTTTTGAGGCGAATCAATTTTAAAAGCTGATCCAATTCTTCTATTTGAACATACGTCATACATAAAATTCAGTTATTTGTGATAAGTTATTGTCAATGAATGGCCGCGCAATCGCGCGACATGAATAATATTTGTAAAGCATGGAAGAATGGAATGTTGGAGAACGCAACGCGCGAAAGTATAGTACAGTGTGAATTGAACTGATGGAGCGAAGTGAGAAAGTCGGCCATGGCTATTCAGATACAACCGTATAAGGAGCGCGCGCAAATATCAGGCGAGTAGAAACGCATGGAGCACTCACACGAGCTCTTTATGTATTATGTTCGCTTGATATTCCGACCACGTGTTCTGATGAGGCAATTTAGGCTTCATGATATTTAACACGTTAAAGTACGGGGCAAGTGTGGGTATTACTGCGGATTTTTTTGTTTCTATTATAATTTATAAATAAACAGTGCATAAGTTTTTTGAGTCGAAAAATTATAGCTAGTAGTTGAAACCTTTGAGAAAATAACTACATGGTGGTTTTATCCATACATTAATTATCCAATTTGTATTTGATGATTAAAAATGAACTGGTTATTGACATCGACAATTATGGCGCTTTTGTGAGTCCGCGTGCGAGAAGCGACGATACTGAAAGGTCCTTTTTTTTTAAATCAAACCCTCAGTAATACATGCACATAGACTTTTTTGTTTACTGCTAATTATTTAGAGAAAATATTAGTTAATCGCATTGTTGATTTTTTTTTTGAGTTCATAATAAGTCAAACTATAGTTTTAAAAAATTATTTATGGTTATCTTGGAATGAATTTTATAAAAATGCCTCCAAAGTAAGACCGAAAAAAAAATCGCAGTAATACCTAAACTTAACCTAAATAACGAAATTATTAACAGCTGTTATAATTTGTTACTTATTGGTCATAAGTGGTCAGAACATTTCGATATTTTGAGTAATCTGTGAATAAAATATTTCAACATTGTTTATGTTTGCCAAAGATTCAATACAAAATTATAAATAAACAATCAATTATTATTTATTTTTGCCTTTTTTTTCATTGCTATATTTCTTTGATTTCCTCAATCTTTCCTTCAATTCCATTTATATCCCTCTTGTTCTATATTGATCCATATTACATTTTTCATTTTCTTTTGTTTACAACAACATTCCTTCACCGTTAATTGAATCAAAATATCTCTGGACTAATCGACAGAAAAGATCCCAAAAATTTATCCAAATGTAGACATTCCCAAGGGAAGGAATGTAGGAAATTTGCATTTTTTCATCGCCGAACCACCTGTGGAAAATAAGTTATTTAATAAATATGTAAACAAAAGAATCATACACATATATATGTAAAGAAAATGTAGTATTCGAATATATATAAATACACGTACAATATATATCGAATATCATATCTTCTCTACCTTTCATAAACGCCTAATATCAACACGTCGACTATAGAATGCACGTGGCCCTATGTATTGACGTAAACATGATCGTAATAATAGTATAACATGCCGGGAATTCCCACCCCAAAGCCAATCATCATCGCGCCCTTTCACGACTCATCGAACCAATCATCCTTAGAAAAATGACCAAAAAAAAAAACAAACCAAACCTGAATACCAACCGAATTCACATCCAATGATTGTACACAGCAGCATTTATTTACATACATCATCATGTTCACGTTTATTCATCAAAATTTATCAACATTAATTATATCAATAAACAACAAATAATATCAATTTAACTGACAATAATTTTTTTCCCCCATCATTATACGATGAGAATCGCATTAACAAAAAATGAACCGTCGCCCCATGAATAAGTTAGACAAACTCGTCAGCATTGGCATTACTTATAATATTCTGATAAAAAAAAAAGGAAAAAGTTTGGTTGGGCAATAATAATTCTCATTAAATATGTTTGCCTGATAATGAATCCACGGAATGCGGAGTCCTTGTGGAGGCATTTCATCCACTTTATGTTAATTTCAACCTCTTGGTCATGTGGGTCATGAGATACAATGTCCGTGAGATGATTATACATAACCTCAGTTATATCATCCAATACTAATAGATTGAAATATGTAAGTGTTTAATTGTATGCATAATGTACTTATTGATGTGTATATATACATATTACATATATATGTATATGTATACGCATATGTACACATAGTTGACACTCGCCAAGACTCCTCACCTGCCCATCAAAAGACGTAAAGTCATCCACATTGGCTAACTTCATAACAGGAGTACATAAAAAGCAAGTTGGTATTTTTCAACAGCACTGCCCGCCCGACTAATGTTCCATATGTTTCTGTTTTATGGTGCCCTGATAATTCCTTGGCGAAATGTGGACGCCTTTCGGGAACAGTTTTTCTTTGCACCCTGAAGTAGCGCCTGGCGTGTATTCATTCTACTACGAAAAACAATCATCAACCTCAATACAGCTCGGAAGATAGAAATTGTTTACATGTATCTTCATTTCTAGACGCAAGATCGGAAATGAAGGAGTTTTTATTCAGATATATGAGAAGGGGAAATTGTTCCCGGATTATTTCTCCCATTATTCAAACGTAAATTAACATTAAACAAGTACAATTCATGAAAGATATCAGAATTTTCTTCAGAAAACTCATACAAACGTTTATATAATCGTTTTTCTCTCATTTATTCTTCTTTATTTACAAATTACTCGATAAAACGATTGCCAAGGCAATAGTGTCATTGAATTTTCCCTCCAAAACAGTTTTAACTTGTAAGACGAGAAAGTCACTAGGAATTACTACTTTGTAGGTTATCCCAATGTTGGTTGTCTTGATAATCCCTAAATGTCGATGTATCGGTAATATAGTGTCGTATTTTACCGACAACAAAGCATTTAAAAAGAAAAAAAGAATGAAGAAGGATATAAATGAATGATACATTAATTGAAGAGGAAAATAACATTAATTTAATTCTATTTGTGATTGAATAATATTATTATTGTAATATATTAACTTTTACCCATTCAGTGAACTGTTGTATTGCAATAACGAAATTGATATGAGGAATTCATCATTCTCATGTACGGCAAAGATTTGGCAAATGATTTGGAGTTCGTACATATAACTGACAGCGCTAAGCAGTCTTATTTTAACCTCCCACGAAAAGTGTATTGGGCATTGGATTAAAATTAAACGCCAAAGGCGTGTATACATTAAATATTACATATTATTAATTGTAGCTCAACATAACCTAAAACAAAATGGTAAATTTCATATTTTACATTCAATTTACAACGATAACAATAATAATGGGACAATTTTGTGAAAACTTTGTTCAAAATTTGCATTTTCTAACCTATAAATTTAATTTCTACATTTTTTAGGATGTTTTTTTAATGATTAGACGAAAAAAAACGACAATTTTTACTGATGCTAAAGATAATACAACTGTATTGGAGCTCAAAAAAATAATCGAAGGTAAATTTTTATCAACAAATTATAATTATTGTTGCTATTGATATCCCTGATTACGAAGTAGTATTTGAAACGATTTATTTTATGGTCAAAGCCCAACATCACTAACATTTTGGAGTATTTAATAACTCTTTGGATTAAGAAGTAGCAGTTGAAACGACTTATTTCACAGCCAAAGCCCAAGATCAGTAACATTTTGGTGTGTTCGTTAGTACTTAATGGCAATCAAAAAAGATTTATTTCAAATCGAATGCTACTTTGTAATCAGGCATGTGTCTTGTGTATTTAAATTGATTCAATGGTTTATAATAAGACAGAATGAAAAAAGAGAACAATGACTAAGCAATAGTAAATTGGAGGGTTATAATACTTATAAATCGACAAATGTACAAGAAATAATTTTTTTCATCATTTTTCATTGTTGTACATGAAGTTTTTTCACGCTTAATTTTTTGTACTGTTCTGGGGATTAGGTATACTGAAGATACTACCAGCTAATCAACAATTGTTTAATAAAGACCATATACCAATGTCAGATGGAAAATCGTTGTCGGATTATGGGTTAACATCAGCAACAGCTAAAGCACAATGTCCAGCATTAGTTGGATTAGCAATACGTCAAGATAATGGACAATTCGAACAGCTTGAAATAACTCCGTATTCATTACCACCTGATCTTCCTGATGTTATGAAATCACAGGAGGCGTTAAATGGTCAAGAGCAATCGCCGTGAAGTTGATTCGAATAATCATCTTTGATGGTTCATCATTTAACACCAATTTTGAAGATGAACTCGTGTTATTTATCGGCACACTTGATGGAAAATGGCCTGCGTGTCTAAAAAAAAAATTTTTTTTTTTTCTAACCTTTATTATCATTATTATTATTATTATTTTGTTTATTAGCTTCGACTTTTGAATTAATGGATTGATATGAAGAAGATGAGAAAGATAGTTAATTTGAAAATTAAATGGTGACCATGGTGAAAAAGGACATTCTAAAACCACACGTATTCGGTCAAGTTATATTAGAATATTTTTTACGATTAAATTATGTTTTGCATAATACTAATTGTAATAACTGAACGAAAATTGGAGTAGTCTTTTCTTTTTCACACTTCACCAATGCATTCGCTGTCTTTGTACATGATGATTTTTTTGATTTTGAATGAAATAATTAACGATGTAGGAATTAATGGGACGGGTTACCGGAAGAAAAAAATAAAAATGGAATGTTGATCACAAAATATAGAAGTTGATTGAGAAATATTATTGAATGAAAACAGAACCAACAAATGATGGAATCCCACGCGGTTTGATCGTACCATGCCGCAGCAATGATTAATCAAAATTGTTTTGTTATTTGAGGAATATTTCCTTTCCTCGATTTTTTAGTTGTGATGAAAATTTGAAAAAAAGACTATCTACTTTTATTTCTATTTCATTATTATTATCAACATTATAATTATTGTCATTAATTCCTTTTCTTCTCCGATCTATTATCCTCCCATCACATTAAAAAAATATTCCATTACCAAAAATCTTTCAAACGTAAATCAATCTGAAACAATATTCTTGCAGACTCTACACACACTCACACACGTACTGCATAGATTTATTTACAAAATTTTGTATACAATTAAACAGATATTAATAAAATAATTATATTCCAAGATCATTTGATGTAATGTTCTTGGAAAAAATAAAGACAAAACGAAAAATCCGCGCTGAAACGTGATAAGAAATTTTCTTTTCTCTTTCAAAATGTTTATGAGTGTGTTTATAATATAATGTCCTAAAAGTCAAAGAAAACTTCTGTAATATATCAGAATAATTAGGATGATCAGCATGAGAAAGAAACCGAAAGGAAATGAGAATCAGACATTTTCCTTTTGCTCCAATGAACAAAAATTTAACAATCACAAACTCAGAAATTGATCATATATAATATTTTTGATTATTATTGTACATATTTATTCATGGAAAGGCCCGTCAATATTCACATCAATATAGAATATAACACTGGATCACAATCAATAAACTGTTTCAGATAAATTCGGAAAATTTGCATCATGAAAATTGAGAATGAATATTAATTGGTACAATGATAATATATGTATTAGAATTTATACAGCGCTCATAATATGAAACATAGAAAGAGGTGCCTCAGAAGCTAATTACACAATTCAAATGCAATTATTCATTTTTGCAAAATGCTGAATTAAATTAAGGATTAATAATAGTAAAAACAATTGTATATATTCATGTATCTTATTCAAATGTACATGTTTGTTTCTTCTTGCTCCTCTTTTTTGTTGTAGATTTCTGTTCCTCATTTAATTTATCAAAATGAATCATCCCTGATTGCTAATTGACGCAATTTTTTCTGTATGCATATTATTAAAAAAATCATTGTAATATAATTTTTTGCTTGGCACATAATGTCCACCCTCGTGAACAAGCGTTGTGTTGTTCAGAAACAAATCGGCCAGCTCTTTACCCTTATCTGCAAAAATATTTATTTATAGAATTCGTCATGTGAATAATTTATCATTGGAGTATGGACATTTATTAGCGGATGGGTGTTCGTTTTCAAATCAACTTCCTACGAATCGAAGAGAATGATTTATTTATATTAGAAAATTGTGTGGGAATTTTGTAAAGTTTTGTGATATTAACGTTTGATGTTGAAGATGATACTACTTTGTTCATTGAAAGAAAGACTTTTTTTTCCAGTATCTTTCCAAAATATTGGCAATTCTTTCCATATTCCCAAAAACCATAAATAGGCTTCGAAGTTAATATCATCAATAAATCAATATCAATCTCATATAACCAATTTCAAGTTTACCTGTAGGAATTATACGATCAGTGTCACCATAAATATGCAGCGTAGGCAGATCAATTTTTTCATTATAAAATATTGCGTGTGGTTCACACAAAGATTTAAACCCTGATATCATAACAGCAAATTTGAATTCAACTGATGCCAATTCTGCAATCATCAATTAGAACATGAAATATAATTTTCTCGAATGCATCGTTTGATCGGAATTATATATAAAATATATATAATTTATCATATATATTACGTTTTGACTGCTGCATAGCACAGAGAATTGAGACGAATGATGCTCCTTGTGAAAATCCCAATATTCCATCGAATGGTCCTTTATCTTTGAACGTTTTTTCAATAACGGCTACACTCTCTTCGAAACCCACAGATAAATTACTTGGCTCTGTTGCTATGAATGATCGATCTTCTGTATTGAACCACCATCCACGTACTAAACAATTCAGAATGTTACAAAAGGACCACCAATGTAAAGCCAAAATAGAAACAAATGATTTTATAATCTAAAATCAATTGATTGTAAGCTCTAATAGTACATAGTTCAATCGTCTAAAGTCATTGAGGAAAATTCCAATTTGCAAACAGATGCATCACACGGAGGCATCAGTCCAAGTCAATCAAATATTCCAAGGAAGATGAATTGGAAATAAACGAAATGATGGACATTCATTTCGAAGTTATACTAATTATGCAATCGACTTTGACCATGAATATTCCGTCATAATTTGGTGCCCAATAACTATTAATCAATCGCGATATACGAATTATAAATCAATCACCTCGCACATGAGATCAAAGTGGGGATAATATTCAATATTGCTATCAAGAAGCAGCGATTTCGAATTATGCTTGCAGTCAGGACAAATCTCCTCTTCCTTAACTTGCATAACTCTAAATGTATTGAAGGACATCTTTGCCAGAAGTTCCGGCAAAAAATGATGGAGAAATCTCAATTTGTCTTTCCAATCCTGGTATCTGTGACGTGATCCAATCATGGATATCACACACGGAAACAATACTTTCTATCCACCTAATATCTTCCGCAAAAGGAAAATACATTTAATGAATATGAAACAGAATGAAGCTGATACCATCAACGTTTTGTGTTTCTTCATCATCATCATTCGATTCTAACGGAGGAACTGCATGTGGCGCTTGGACAAAAACAAAATCGATTTTTTGTTTAAAACTCTTTCGAAGTGATCCCAATTTAGCACTGAATATTGCATCAGACTGCCGGTAGCCATGCAACGCTAGAATCTGCAATGGCAAAAAAAGAAATAGAAGTCTAATATCAATGCACATCTATCATAAATCTAATCTTAAAGGCATTTGTATATAAATTGATTATAATTACACGTAATTTTTCGGTAGACGTTGCCATATTGATTTGAACAATGTTCGAAATTATATATTTCTGCGAATTTTCAACTTGTTTGTTATGCTTAGGTTAATTCTAACCTATAATTGAATTGATTCGTATCACGTGATCGACTGGGGACCAATTGGAACATTCAAAAACCCTCGAGTCGAATTTGGCGCGTTTATCAAGAATTGTCACACATTCGACTGTTTCTGATATTCCAGATTTCCACCACATCTCTGAACTGAAAAGAACCACAGAAGAGATGAACTGTAATGATAACTGTTCTTCTCTCAACTTGGAACTATCATCTAGAAACCGAGAGCGATCCTAGAAAATGGGCCCAACCATCACAACTTGATGTAAAAAAAAATAACCTCAAAAAGACCATAGCTGAATTCTCATTGGTCGCATTGTTCAAAGTTGTCCACTTGCGTTATGTTTCTTGAAGAATGCCGAGTTTTAGATTGGTCAATTCACTTTGTTAAAAACATAACCCCACTTTTATGACAATTGGACCAGATCAGAATTGGACCAGTCGAATATTGCAAATTGGACCAATTGAGACAGAAATATTCACTCGTGCGTGCTCGTCAGTGTTCGTGCATTCTCAGGAATGTATTTTTCATTACTTGAATGCTTGAAATTGGTTAAAATTAGTCAAAATACAGTGGCCTAATAATGTGAAACGATTCAACATCAATTTGAAAACATTAAAATGTAATAATCCCTTTTATTTACAAATTAGAACTGCATACTCACATATTTATGCATGAAATTGGTTTGTAAACGAGGTTAATCGATTCGGGCAAAAATTTTCCATCAAAGTGTAAGGTTATGTTCGACAATTTTTCCCAACTCGTATATAAATGTATATCTACAATATTTCCACGACAGAAACTGCGCAAATTCGTGCTGTTGCATCATTAAAAAAATACGGATAAAATAGCAAAACAGTTTCATCTTGATAAATATATTTATTCATCTCACTGTCAATCATGATCAATTGATTAATTAATTTTTCAATCATGATTATTTTCCATTCATAGAATGGACGTGCCATGTCTTTGGAATCATAGTGAAGCTACGCGGGATACATCATTGCTCGATAATAAGCAGGTGTCAATGTTGTTTCATGTTTTTTTTCCTTCCCGCACATGTTCTATCACGTTCAATGAAACTTTGTTCATTCTATATTTACTTGCATCACTATAACCATCTTATTCGTTGAACAATCATTCTACTTTCGATATTTCCTCTAATTTTCATCATCTATACACGAATCAATTCATATACGTAGTATCGTCGTCAACTCCAATCTGCATTTTATACACGCTGATTTAGATGGTTGATAATTGATTTTTTATCAAATGGAAAATCAATTATTATTATTTTGACCGCCTGTAGAATTATATTGCTATTTCTTTCTTTGATTGGAATAGAATTATACACAGTACCAAATAATTTCTGTATATGTCTGTTGGTTTCCAAACAAACCGGGTCCATAGCATTCTCATTGTATACAGTTTAATTTGCTTTCTATCTACTCGTGTCATAGCTACAAGCACTGTCTTATTCCTTTATTGATTATTGTAATGTTCAACATTTCGGCCATTTGATTCTCACAATTCAACTTGATTTACTGTAGCTCCCATTTGACAAAAGTATAAATCTCAAATGTCCTTGTGGAAGTTTTTATTTATCTGGTAGAGAATCATCAACTATAATTTTATGTAGTGCTTGAAAGATGGTTTTGTTCATTTTTTATTTAATAGCCATTAGATAGCACATTATCCATATTACGAAACTGTATATATATGTTGATTTGAAAAATATGTTATTCACGGCTTCTGTTTTTCTTTTATTTGTTTCAGTTTGTTGCTGCATGCTGACCGCACGGTATCAGTAATCAAGTTGGTTTAAATCGCACTTATTACTTGCTGCTATCATTTATCATCACCGTTACCACCATCACAGTATATATAGGACGGAAAGAAAAAGAGAAATCAAACTGAATACAATCTCACACAATAAAGAACAAAAATATTCGAATATATTTTTACACGTAATCAATGGCTGCCTACATTAATCGTACTATGTCAATGATTGGCGGCGATAGCCAATTACGTTCAAATGATGCTAGAATTGAAAATTCTCCTCTACAGATATTCGTCAAAGCGAAGAAAAAAATTAATGACATATTCGGTGAAATAGAAGATTATGTGCAAGACACAGTCACGTTTATGGAATGTAAGTTGATCAATTCGACTTTGCAATCATAATTCGTTCATGATGTTCACCATTTATTTCATATGTATATCCAAATCAATATGATTTATGTAATCTCATTATTCAGCGGCGTTTCAAGATGATCAAAACGTCATTAAACAGAATGAGATTGAAAACACCCAGGGTTATGTCAAGAAAGTCAGTGGAATTCGTGATGTTCTCAAGCGGGATCACATGAAAGTCGCTTTCTTCGGACGGTATGTTGATGAAATTGTTTGGGTGATCAACTCCAATGCGTTTTTATTGTTTGTGTTGAAACATCTGTAAAATATTCTCATTGATCTATTTTCTTTTCAGAACGAGTAATGGCAAAAGTACCGTAATAAATGCCATGCTACGCGATAAAATATTGCCCAGTGGTATCGGACACACGACGAATTGTTTTTTACAAGTGGAAGGATCGGAAAATGGCGAATCATATTTAATGACTGATGGTTCAATTGAAAAACAATCGGTATTATCAGTCGGTCAACTTGGCCATGCGTTGTGTAAAGAGAAATTATGCGAGAGCAATTTAGTACGGATATTTTGGCCAAAAGAAAAATGTCTATTATTACGTGACGACGTTGTATTTGTTGACAGTCCAGGTGTTGATGTTACACCAAATCTTGATGAATGGATTGATAAACATTGTTTAGACGCTGATGTATTTGTTCTTGTTGCTAATGCTGAGTCGACTCTGATGGTTACGGTACGTTTATTGGCATAAAACCATTTAATTCTGTACTTTCTATCCATTTTTTCTTTGCGTATTCAAATTATCTAATTCTGAAATTACTTTCGTTTATAGGAAAAAAATTTCTTCCACAAAGTATCAACGAGATTGTCAAAACCCAATATTTTCATCTTGAATAATCGTTGGGATGCTTCAGCTTCTGAACCAGAATTTTTTGAAGAAGTGAGTCAAATATAAAAATATTTTAAATTGTTTTTATTTAGTTCATCACTGGTCTGGCTTGTAGAGGCGAAATATTCACCCTTTCAGATAAAAATTAGTTCATGAATTTTTTCGTGCTGGTACTCGAAGTCATCAAGTTGAATATTTCTCCTCCATATCTAATACAACATTCTATAATTGAGTTATTTTGAGTAATGCTAGGTATAAGTAATGATTTCGTAATTGAAATATTATGTCTTAGCTGGCCAATGAGCAAAAAGAAGTAAGTCATGATGTAAAAGCGAGATAAATTGTTGGAAGCACAAAAATATTAAATTCAAAGATGAAAAAAAAATAGCACAGCCATTTTCATATCTAACAATCAATTGCATGAAATCTTTGGATATGAAGACATAATTTAATGTGTACTCTTTGATTGCTTTTATCGTTCTCAAGAAATGAACTGAAAGATAAATTATGAATAAATGTGCTTCATCGTTCTCAAAAAAATATTGCTACTTCATGAATGACTCGTCAATGTATAATTGTTGAATGAATTTTTTTGTCGTAGGTGAGGGCACAGCATCAAGACCGTGCTGTGGATTTTCTCGCAAAAGAATTGAAAGTTTATACCCCGAAAGATGCAGAAGATCGAATATTCTTTATTTCAGCGAAGGAAACACTTCAAGCTCGCATGCAAGAACAACGTGGTCAACCTGCTCACAGTAAATACATTTCCACTTCTTCATGATTATTTGTTTATCCAACGTATAATTAATCAGTTATAATCCTGCGATTAATTCCCCAATTATTGATCATCCATTTATTTCAATTGCAGACGGCGCATTGGCAGAAGGATTTCAAAATCGTTATTTTGAATTTCAAGATTTTGAAAGAAAATTTGAAGAGTGCATATCAAAATCAGCAGTGAAAACTAAATTCGAGCAACATTCTCAACGTGGCAAATATATTGCAACGTGAGTTAATTTAATATCAATGAGCATTTTAGAATGAGATGAAACGTTTAGAAATTGATTCATTATTTCAATAAATTTCGCGTGGAGGAAGAAGATTCTATAATATTATCTTTTTTTTATAATTTTATCTTTGCAAAACTCTGAATTAATTAATGAAAAACTTTTTTGAATTTGATTCACTAGAGAAATCCGTCAAACATTGGATGAGATATTGAATCGTACGCAAACTATGCGTGTGGAACAATTATCATTGAAAAAACAAGTTCACGATAAATTGAATTTCACTGAAGAACAACTGATGTCTATAACACACGAAATGAAGGATAAAATACGTAGAATGGTCGAAGATGTTGAACAACGTGTTTCAAAAGCATTGAATGAAGAAATTCGACGTCTTGCAGTTCTCGTCGATGAATTCAATGTTCCATTTCATCCTGAATCACTTGTTTTGAATGTTTATAAACGTGAATTACACACTCATATTGAAAATGGATTGGGTAAGACAATTTTTCTTTACACTGAATATAAAACCTTCCCTTGTCCTGTGATGAATGAAATGATAAATATTCATCCCATAACGGAATTATTTTTCCAGGTTCAAATTTACGAGCGCGTCTCAGTACAGCCTTGGCAATGAATATGGAAGCATCACAAGGAGAAATGACGAATCGAATGGCAACGTTATTACCAGAAAATAAACGACAAATGAGTTTAAGTATTTTACCACGTCGTGAACCATTTGAAATTTTATATAGGCTCAATTGTGACAATCTGTGTGCGGATTTTCATGAAGATTTGGAATTTCGATTTTCATGGGGTATTACAGCTTTGATTAACAGATTTGCTGGCAAGCAAGGACACAAAATAGCTATTGCAAATTATCCACAAGACGTAAGTGAATGACGAAATTGAAATGGAGGTGACAAAAAATTTCTTGATAACTTCCAAAATGTAGTTATTGTCGTCACGTCTATCTAAACATTCCAATTGATACTATCGAAATTTTTGTTGTTTTAGATACCACAGTCTATAGCATCACCAACTGATAGCATTGATTCAATAAAATATGTAACAAATCCAGTCAACTTCTCACCACGGAATGATGACTGGTCATTGGCGACGCGAATTGCAGTTGCATCCATCACTTCTCAAGGAACGATGGGTGGATTAATAGTCGCTGGATTTGTAAGCTTTTAAAAATAGTTACCCGGCATGATGAACATGGAAAAATTGAATTGCAAATTTAAATAATTCGCAAACTTATCTCAATATTTAGATGCTGAAAACAGTTGGATGGCGACTGATTGCAGTTGCCGGTGCTATCTATGGATCATTATATCTTTATGAACGATTAACATGGACGAATAAAGCACGTGAACGCGAATTTAAACGGCAATATGTCGCACATGCTACGAAAAAATTACGATTAATTGTCGATCTCACATCGGCAAATTGCAGCCATCAAGTTCAACAGTATGTTTAAAAATCGATTAGTTCTAATGTCTTCTTCTTTTTTTATTTCCTATGATATAATTACTTTATCTTAATCATTCTTATTATTTTCAGAGAACTCTCAAGTACATTTGCGCGTTTGTGTCAATTAGTTGACGAAACAACGTCAGAAATGAACACTGAATTAAAGACAATTGCAATGACATTGAGAACACTTGAAGAAGCCGGAACGAATGCGAAAGTTTTACGTAATAAGGCAAATTATCTTGCAAATGAACTTGAATTATTTGATGCAGCATATATTAGATCTTTGAATTAAAAATATTAGCGAAGTAAAAATACCAACGAAATGAATCGTAACAAACAAACAAGATATTAGTAAGGGCGTATTTCAAATACGCATAATTATTTATGAAACAATTTTTGATTGCAACAGAATATTTTTCCGGATTCAATCAATAATTGTTGTTGCTAGTTAATGGAATCGTGATATATACAATATATAAATCTAGTCTTGAAATTTTGACAACGTATATGTATATATTTCCATTCACTAGAATCATCGGGGAGATTTTTTTTTCTTTTGTTCATTATTTGTTATATATTTGAAGTGGGTACCGATACAAAATATTTTCCGTTCTTTCTTCTTTTCTGTTTTTTCTCCACTCAGATAAACTGTCGCGCAATCAATTTTGATATACCAATGATCTATTCCTTCATTTTTCAACTATTATAATATTAATGGTTAACAAATTAAATTTTTTGTTCCTTGATTTTTAAAATTGTGAATATCTTACAAAATGGACAATTTGTCTGCGAAATTTATACCAAATTTATAGCGATCACTCCAATTCGACATCTGTTTTGTAGATTAATTACTTTTTTTTTCTATTCTATCAATACGTTTTCATGTTTTTGTTTCCTTTTAGGCATACAAATACCGCTGCAAATATGTCAATAATGACTCGAAATGTATATTATTATATTATTAAATGATTGATTGTTCAATTTTGATCACGAAAAGCTGTGTTTTATTATTTTTAATTTACTCTGAAATTAATTTTAGCAAATTGTATAGTTTTTTCTTGCTGATTCTTTCATCATTTGTCAGCTGCAAAATTACATAATTGCATGCGCACGCAATGAACCTGAAACCAATGACAGAATCCTATCAAGAACTGGGCAAATGAAAGAAAGAATGGCAAAACAATGTAGCTATCAACAATTCAAATATTTCAAAAGCATCAAACGTTCATATTCAACAGTAAGAAATGTTAATTTGATAAATTATTATAAATCATTGAGAGTTTTTTCATATTCAAGTTGTAATTTATTAAACTTATCAATTGCAGCAGACAAAATCTAACCTCAAAAATCAATCATTGATAGAATCATCAAAAGAATCATCAAAAACTGTTGATATTATTGGTCCACCAGATGAATTATCAAATTTACGACCAATGATATTTGCTAAATCTGATAATGAAACGACTTTAGAGGAAAAATATCGTTTAGCAAGGGGAAAAACACAAAGTTGGAATCAACAATTTTGGTCGGAGCACAATGCTAGATTTATCAAGGTATATTTGCATAAGTTTCATGATTAAAAATTAGTAGTGAAAATCTGTTGATATCAAATCATTTCATGATAATCAAAGAATTGATATTTAGATATAGCATTTTTATTCTAAAATTTATTTAAAATATTTCGAATTATCTCATGATATCCAAGTGAATTTTTATCATCGCAGAGACTTCGAATAAATCTGCGGATGGATAATACTCCTATATTTATTTCATTGGGAAGAAAAAGAAACAATTGTATTAAATATTATTATTTGTATTATAACAGGAACGCAAACAATTTCAACAAGAGTTGGCACAAGAGAATAAATCAATGACTGCAGATGAGATGTCAGTATTTTATAAAAGTTTTTTGGATAAAAATTGGAAGAATCATTTATTTTATAACATCTCATGGTATAAACAGAATATCAAAATTCTATTTCTTGAATTCCGAGTTAGATTATCAAAATTAAAATTTAAATAATACGAATTCAATTTCTATTCTATTTAATATTCATCTTAGTTATTTTATCTGTATGTTTACGACAATAAACATTGATATAATCGTAGAAATCGTTTGTCAAGTTAATATTATTCCTAGTTTTTTCATGCAAGAATAATTTATTTCCAGAGATTTTACGTTTCCAGTAGAAATACTCTAATTGTCATCAACACTCTGTAAAAATGCTCATAATCTGCGCAGACAAATGTGAATTGAAAGGTAAAATTTGATGGAATGAACTGAAAAAAATAGAGAATTCAATTATATTAGTAGTTTATTCATTGTTTTGGAAGAAAAGGTTCGATAAAAATAGATAATAAACACAACTTGAAGTTGATTGATATGAAGTTATCAGATGGAACGAATATCACGACACACGCGCTACAAGTTATATTTCGTTCCTCGTGTTTTCTATGTCCTTTTCTTTTTTTTCGATTCTTTTGATTGAATGAAAAAATAAATTATTACCAACACTCCGGATAATGGAGAATGAGAGTTTATCATGTAAAATATCGCAAGAAAATGTTGTTTATACACTGATGAAAGTATCACAGTTAGATTCAACATCGTCATCTTCGTTGGAACAATCAACTTCCACCATTAATAAAACGATTGATTGTGAAGAATTATGTCCTGCAATCATTAATACAAATAAACAACCTCAGTCTAATGAATGTCCAGTTAATGCTACGATCAATATCGGAAGAGATTTAGGAAAGATAATCAATAAAAAATTATTACAATTATATTGGACCAATTATATTCATTGGAAAACTCTATTAACCTTCGGTTTTGCATTATGGATTGCTCTTTGTATTGCTGATAAAAGTTCCCATCATCATTTTTCCACATTAGATGTCCAAAAAGCTCCAGACACCATCGAAATTGGAATTGATGAAAATGTCGAAGATAAAATAGCCCAAGAAACCCTTGACAATTCTCATTCAAATTGGTTTTACAATTTTCCATCAAACATTTCATGGGCAGATCGGCTTCCAAATACAACAGAAGCTTGCATACTGTCACTATTCATGATAATGATAATTTTCATTGAATTTCGAATACGACACCGAGACACGAAGGACAAACTACGAGAATCATGCTTGTGAGTAATTCAATTGGATCAACCAATCAATTAATATCTAATATGAAATAATATCAAGTTGTTCTATAATGATGATTAAAATTTTTAGTGGATGTCACCATGATCTCCAAAGAGCCAAATTGAATGATGAAAAATTTGTTAATAATAAATTGACAATGGAAAAGTTGGAAACTGAGAAAAAAATGGAGATTTATGATGAATTAGGTCCCGTATCACCATCAAAAAATCAATTGCATGCTGTTAAGATTAGCCCTTATGACCGGTTGAATGTTGATCCAGATTTATTTTGGGAATTGAAAATAATTGAGAGCCGTGATCATCATCATCGAATCAAACATAATACCAAGCGTAATAAAAATGAACATTTTAATATATCGGGAATTGAAAGTAATGTCGCGACAAATATTGATAGATCATCGTGGGATAATGATAAAGATGTTAACATTAATAATGTTATGAATGATAATCATTGGAAATTAAATTCACGAAATGTTCATACACATAATTGCAATTGTTCATTGCCGTATTACAATTATGATCCAATTGAATCTATCAATGTTAATTCGACATACGACTTAGAAATATATAAATATATAATGTCTAAGCGCAATACGTCTACTACAGCATTTGAAGAGATAACTGGTGATTTGTGGAAATATAAAAATAATATTGGACGAAGAAAAAATCAAAATGACAACAATAATGACAACAATGATGATGATGAAGTATCATCGTTATCTACAATTAAAAATAATAAAAATAATAATAATCGTATCATTAGTTCATCGCCGGCATTTAAAAAATTTTTGTCAGGATTGAAAAATAACCCAACGGCATTTAATAGACAAACGTGGATTTATAATTAATTTTATTCATGTTTTCCGATAACTGGATGTATCAAAATAATTATTTATCTGCAACAATTATAACATCTTTCATTTTTGTACTTAATTTCCATGTTTATTTGTTCATAAATGTTTGCAAGGATTCATTCTTTCTCTTACATAGAAAGATTTTCATATTTTGTTCATTATTATCAATAAGTCAAGTGAATAAGAAAAATAATACTAATAATTCCGCTTCATTTTTCTCTACTCGACAACAAAACTATTCAGATTTATTGGTCCCATATTTTCTCTTCACACGAATCATTCGGGATATAAAATCTACAATTGCTCTCACTACGATAAGGCACAGACGACATGGACAAATTCACAAGTTCTCATTATAAAAATATTTAAACTCAGAAAAAAGCAGGCGAAAAATGAAATTTGATATCGGCACTTAAAAAGAATTAGTTTCTTCTTTTTTTTCATTCTTCGGTCGCCATCGTGAATTGAAATAATGTTCTCCAATCTCTAGATTACATTTTAAGCCATGTGTAATATTAAAAAACAAAAAACATTGAAAAAACAGTACAATTGATACATACGGTCAAGTAAGACTGGTAATATTAAACGTATTCGCTACGATTTGAATACAGATTTATATCTACTGAATAATAGTTTTACTACGCTTAATATTACCAGTCTTGCAGCTGTTAACATTGCTGGCAAATCTCAATGAATTCAATGTTTCATTATAGCAGTCATCTAATGGTGATATATTCAACAACATGAGAGTTTTTGAATTACCACCCAACGATGGCATTAATAAATGCGTTAGTTTTGAATTTCTATACGGTACATGATCCTGCTTCTTCAATAACGCAAGGATGACATTCCCTAAATTAGCCAAAGACTTGTTGATATTCTTAGTTTCAGTTTGTCTGGCAACTTCATCGCCTTTCAAACGCTCTGAACCGGCTAAATCTACCAAATTCAAATTACCCACTGAACGTTCTTGATTTTGTTCATGAGTTCCAATCAAACGAATTCGAGTCACTGAATGGGATCTTGATGAACGTTCGTTGCATTTAGTCGCAGCGACAGCGCGATTCTGCTGTGCTATTTTTAAATATTCGTGTAATTCTTCAGGACTATGAATTTCTTCAACCAATAAATTTGTCACGTACAAATCTGTACCTTTACTATCAACCATTCGTATTTCATGAGTTTTTTGATTGAAATCCAATAAATCAACAATATGTTCATTATATATTTCCAAAAAACTCGCTTCAATTTTGTATTCCCAACCAAGCAATTGAAATTCTTTCATTTCTTCAAATATATGGCGAACAGTGCGCGGTATCATTCCTTCAAATTCTGGTTGATAAGTTCCCTCCATTGTATATGTTTTACCTGAGCCTGTTTGCCCATATGCAAACACACAAACATTGTAACCCTCTAATGCGGATTGAACAAGCATCGATAATTCCTCGAATATATCTGATTGTGTTGCAGTCGGTGGAAACACTTTATCAAATGAAAATTCTTGACGTGTACCGCGTGTTTTACCACTACAACTGACTGAATCAGAGCCATCGCCACGCGCGATTTCAAGCGTACATTCATCGATGTAATTAATTGTACACGTTGGTTTATCCATTTCCTTTTGAATTCTAGGCCGGACACGGCAGAAAACACGTATATTACCTTTCATTTCTTGAATAGTATTGTGTAACACACGACGATCACGATCCATTTGATGTAACAGTTGTTGCAAGTCCTGGACTTGATTGTTTAAGTCATTTTCAATTTCTATTTTATTTTCAAGATTGGTTTTCAATTCTGTTATCTCAATTGTATTACTTTCGATTGTTTTTTCTTGTGATTTGCACAATTCTTCGTAATGTTTTAATGATCCTGATGTTTTTTCTAACTTCAACTTAGCGTGGTCCAAATCAATTTGTAATTTTTCATTCTTGATTGTCAATTCATGCACTTCATCATTGACTCCCTTCAATTGAGATGATAATTGGTCATTTTGTGTTTCAAGTGTTTCGAGTTTATTAACTGTTGAACTTTCACGTTGACTCAAATCATCAACAAGTGATTGCAATTCATCCATTCTCTCTGTTGTTTCTTTATCTTTGTCCTTCAATAATGAATAGTCCTTATGAAGGATTTCGTATTTAGTTTTCCAGTCCCATTTACTAACTTTACTTGGTAATGCTTTTGTTACTGTTGGTTTCAATGATTTTCCTGATACACCATTATTATTTGATGCCCCTGCACGTGTTATTGGTCGAATGTTTGGACGTTTTGATTCAATTGGATTTGATGGTGCTACTCCAGGTCGTTTTATTGCAGCTTTTGACGTATTACCAGCGCCAATATTAGGCCTTGATATCGTTGCCATCGTTTTTGAACGCTCCAACATTGTTGATTTTATTGGTACTTTATTTTCTTTTGTTACTCCAGTTGATTTTATATTAATTCCGCTTTTCGATTTTCCATAATCTTTCAATGTTGCTGTAGTATTTTGTGATTTCGGTATTTTTATTGACATCTCTGATGAGGACGATGTTGATGATGACGATGTTGGAACTGTATGATTCACTACAGAATTCATCTCTTTCTTCACTCCAATTTTTGGTTTTGGTAATCGGGACTCCATCTAAGACAAAACAGATCAACGAATGGGATATTAATTATACGAATTTTATTCAATGCGAATACAGAAATTTGAATTTGGATGAAATATATGTTTCATTAATTGTTGCCAGTTGACAACAGGGATCGTCCAAAAGTTTCATCAATTAATTCAACAAAGTTATAGAAATAATTTTTCCACCCGAAGTCACCAAGGTCTAAATTGGATCAAACCATTGTGATCACGTACGTATTGAAATCTAATTGCCCAATCCTGACAGAGTACAATAAATTCTCATTGAAACGAGGTGATGATACTCCATCCTATTTACATCAATAACTTGTTCAGTTTGAATGACTTTGGAACACATACTTTCGAATGCATAAAGGACAATACGAAAATTGATTGTGCGATAATTATTCCGAGACTAAATTTTGAGATTTTTAGTACGACAATTGTGCGTATTGATGATCATATACCAATTTCCAATCAATCAATATAAATCAATTCATCTGATAACCAAGACTGAAGGAACACGTGTTCTCGATTGGCAGATTCTTCTCATATTTCAAACGAGAATAAATTCGATATATCTTTCAAGTACAAATGTTCAATCTATGTTCAATATTGAGAGACATTTAATTCTAGTTTCTTCACTCAACATTATAATCGTGGCATTGAAAATATTGGATTTCGTCATTCATTCGTCAATTTTTCAGCAGCATTTATGGAAACTTGCGTACTACATGTTGAAAAAGATGTTCTAACGTGAATGTGGCAACCATTTGGCCATTTTTAGAATTTTTGAATCAATAAATCAATTGTAGATAGAAGAAAAATGTTAAAAAGCTCGTCCAGAGAATTTAAAAATCTACACGAACTTTCTGTTTGAATTCCATTATCTGAATTATTAAATTCTCCATTCATAAACGAAAATGGTCTTCTGTCTGCTAAATTACGGTCCATGTTCCATCACCAACTACTGTTATTCTTCCTTAGATATAATTTCTTTAGACATTCGTTTTTCATGAAAATTCGAGAATTCAATTAAACATCTTATCTGGTAATGCTAAAAGCACAAAACTCTAGAGAACGCGAAAATCCTCAACATCGAACAGCTTCCGAATGAAACAGATGACCCTCATCTCAATCGCAACAGAATAATGTTATCACGATGGATCTATCTGTAATTTCAAAGTAAAAATGATGAAATATTCACCCTCGTCCTATTCATCGATTTTTCCACCCTATTATCATTTCTCATTTTATGTTTCTTTCTCATAAATCTCTCTCTCCTTTCATGACCACAAACAACTTCCCAGCTTGCCTAATCATCTTACCCAAGAGAAAAAAAAAACCAAAACCTAAAGACGAAAATGTTATAGGTTATGTCACATTGTTTATTTATAACTAGATGTAAAAAATGTGAATTAGTGCGGGCGAAATTGTAAACAAACAAACAATAATAAATTGAATTTATGTTTAACTGACCTTGAAATCGCTACGAAAATATACACAAACATGTACAGCGCTCTACTCTTTGTGATTATCACAAACGCACACACACACAAACATATGTAGACACAAAATTTGTATAAAACAAATATATCCTTGGGGTTAAAAATTAGATTGACAAAATTTTTCAATTGTGTAGTGAAATAACTAACATGAACGTTGTCGCATTATAAAAATATTAAAAAATCATTTAAACATTAAGATAAATAATTTTGTAAGGTAAATATTTGGAAGACGCTGCACTACCCGGCACGTTTTTATAACAGCGTGTGTGTGTGCGCTTGGGTATCAGCCGGCCGGCAGTTGATTTCGGTTGACAAACCGTAATTTTTTCCCATTCAAACTTTGTGGAGGAAACATGGCGGAGTGGGTGACCAATGAGGAATCGAGGAAGCAAAAGAAAAATGGTGGACGATTGACAAGCCGGGAGAGATTGGTGGAATGCGGAATAAGGAACGAAACTTGCAATGGACCAATCATTAGGGAGATTGATAATTTTATAATATTCCTGTTAAAATATGTAAAGTTGTGAAGATGTAACTGGTCGTCGGTATGTTTTCATCCTATTTCAGTATGAAACTGCATTACCGATCTCGCGTGGTAAATGAGAGATCATGTTGTGACATGCCGGCCTCTTATGGTGAAGTGTGAAGGGGAACTGTAAAAAAATGGTCAAGCGATAGAAATTGGTCGAGAAATTTATAGGGTATAATGTAATTTCTGTAATTTCAAAGTTAGTGGTGGCTATTGGTGATGTATAATGAGAAATGAATTAGAAGAAAAATGTGTTTATGTATAATTGGAAAATGATAATCATGTGCAATTATATATGCTCAATTTTATCGGTACAAAACACGAGGCAGATGTGAGGATATAAATTGTGTGATCTTTTGGTAACTAACGTAGAGATCGGATTTCTCCCATGGTTTTATATAAAAGAACTGAGGGACTAGTTTTTATACGAATAAATTTCCTAAAAGTTGCATATTGTGATCAATTAATATCCAAATGTATATAAAGTTAATTGAAGATAATTTTTTATACTTCTGAAATTGTAGTTTATTGATTGGGCTGCATTTGGACTCAACAACATGACTGCAAAAAATCTTCTTAGTAAAATGGGGTTATTCTGATATTGTGATATGAATTTTTCTTATTTATAGTTTTTTTGTTATCCATTTAAACTTGTACAAATGGATATTAATTATCTTTATTCACCAGTAATTTTATATGTCATTATACCACTCAATGTTTGATAATAATAATTGAACAACAAAATCATTATTTCGATTTATCAATTATATAATCACATTTCTTTCGTCACAAATACTATATCGCTCAATTTTTTTGGAGGTTCGTGATTGCGATAATGTTGCTGTGATTATATGAAATCCCAAAATGAGTCCACATCATTAGACTGATTAAATGTGGACAGTTTATTGTCTATTTTTTTGTAAATTTTCTCAATATTTATGAAAGACTGCAATTGTGATCTTAATCTTGTATTTTGTTATTCATGATTTTGAATCATCATCACGAATTATATCATTTCTAAAGTGCATAAATAGGGAGCAATTATTTAATTGGAGAAAATTGTTTTGACAATTGGAATTATAGGGAATTTTATTCTTTGTCGAATTTTTGATACTTTTACGATTAATGTGTTAGTGAGATTCTTATGATTTAGGAATTGTTATTATTTATTGTTCCATCGAATGGTTATAGTCATCCTCCCAATTTCACATATTCAGTCTTTTTATAATTCTGAGAATGTGAAAACAATTTCTTCCTCAAACATTTGGTGATTATGGAGGAAAATCGGTCGCTACAATTTTAACTGACAATTTCCATTCCTCGGCGAATTCAACGTTGGCTGTCATTATTGTAAGGAAATCCCGGACAGAATTTTCCGATTTTCCTCGTTAATTTATAATGGCCATTTAGAATACTGAAAAATGCGATTTTTTTTTTAAAAAACTTACAATCCAACTTACCCATACTGACTAATCGGATACTCGGTTGTAGTAGTTGTAGTTCGCTTCGGGTTACGGCGTTTTGAGTTTCGGCACTTCGGGTTTCGACAATTCGGGTTACGACACTTCCCGTTTTGGCATTTCGGGTTTTGGCATTTCCCGTTTTGGCACTTCACGTTTCGGCATTTCCCGTTTTGGCATTTCTGTTTTCGGCACTTCCCGTTTTGGCACTTCGGTTTTCGGCGCTTCGGAATAACTGGAAAGAAGTTTGAACATTTGAATTGACATGAGAAGAATTGATTTTGATGAATGTGAAAATGAAATCGATTCATTTGTATATGTGGATTGAACATACTTTTACCATTACATATTTGTCCAGCGGTTCTGCATCCCTCTTTACACTTACGATGACGGGCGCTGCATCAATCATTTTCACTTTATTCTCTAATTCATAATAAACTTATAGAAAATACATCTTTTCATTGTTATAAAATGTGTTTGACTCACGGGCACTTCAGATCTATCTTTCGGAACGACGGATATGGCGGATTTGTACCTGAAATTAACATAAAGAAAATAACAAATCAATTTTTGTATCCATGCGATTATGATTGATTCGCTCAAATGATTCAAAATATTGTGCTTGATAGAAAATATTTAATATTTGTGACAATTAAAATTGATCGATATCACCATGACTTTGAATAGATAAAATCACCAGCAAAATCTAGAAAAATTCTACTTTCTTTATTGTCTTAATTTCATAACTATGAACTTGCTCAGTTCCAATTGCTTTACGAGTGATGATCACCAGATTATAAGATACACAAGAGAATAATTAACACTTTAAATATTCTTTATCAAAATTATGTTTGGATATATTGAAAGTTTTATTACTTACAATCTTCGGAAGTTTCACACCAGACCACTCTACCATCGCATTTCTCACCATAGTTCA